>JARBWK010000002.1:153076387-153264497 GCA_030556195.1 Anolis apletophallus
CAAGTTTATCTCTGGAAACTCTAGCCTAGGGGTCTTCAACCTTTGGAAGCGGAGGGCTGGTTCATGATCCCTCAGACTGTTGGGAGGCTGGACTATAGTTTTTAAAAAGTGAACAAATCCCTATGCACACTGCACATATTTTATTTATAGTGCCAAAAAAGGAAAGAATAATACAATATTTAGAATGAGCAATTTTAACTAACATAAACTTAACAGCACTTGAGATAGTCAATTAGGATTATTGTTGTTGTGTACCTTCAAGATGTTTCAGACTTAGGATGATCCTAAGTCTCAAGTTTAGGGCAAGCCATGGGTAAATGACCTTGGAGGGATGCATCCAGCCCACAGGTCTTAGTTTGGGGACTCCTGCTTTTGGTGAAAAGATCAGCAGGTGATGGCAGAAGATATTTTCTTTTAAGGACCCAGAGATCTGCTACCAATCATAAAAGATATACTGGACTACATGGACCAACAGTGTGCCCTGTTACGTAGTTTATTATTGTCTTCAAAATGTCTGCCATGATTATTCCCACAATTTCTGGTGCTAAAGATATCTGTGAAAGAAAAACGGATATATTTCTAAAAACATAGGGATACATGCCAAAGATGAATGAATGACTGAATGGAATTGAACTATATTATGGAATGGAACCACACAAATTGAAACTACCAAGTATGGCTGTTCACCATCTATTTCAAAACACACACATTGCTCTCGTACTTAATACAGTGGTTCCCAACCTGTGGTTTGTGAGAACTAAAATATGGTCCGCAAAGCAAAGACCTTGTAAAATACAACTCTAAAGATGACATCGCACTGAGCCAGGGCAGTTCAATTTCATAGTGTTGTTGCAACCTATGTTTTCAAACCAAAAGTTATCCTGGTTTACCATGGCTGACTTTTAGAGTGAAGCTGACAGCAGCTTTATGCCAGGAAAGGAAGAAAGGGAAAGCAGCAGGAAGGAGGAGCAGAGGGGAAAAAGGAGGAGCTCTCCTTGTGTGGAGCCTGCCTCTTCCTGTCTAAACTCACGACACGCCTCCTCTGCAAAATACTGAAGGCGGAAAAGGCTGGCCCAAGGGAACCCTAGGAGCCTGAGTGAACAGCCCGCTTCTTTCCATCCCTCCTTACTTTCTTCCCTTCCTTCCTACCTTCCCTCCTTACTTTCTTCCCCCACTCTCCTTTCCTTCCTTTCCTTTCCTCCCTCTCTCCCTCCAGCCCTTCATGCTTGCTTTCTCCTTTCCCTTCCTTCCTTGCCCCATACTCCCTCCGACTCCCTCTCCTTCCTCCTTGCTTCCTTCCTTCTTTCCATTTTTCCTTCCTTTTTCCTTCTACATTCCCAACCTCTCTGCCTCCCTCCTTCCTTTCTTAGTACCATCCCTTACTCTCCCCCCTTCCCGCTTCCCTACTTCCTCCTTTGCTCCTTTCCTTCCCCCTCCCCTCTCTTTCTCACCCCCTCTCTCACTTGGTCCCATCCATCCCTCCCTCCTTTCTTCCTTTCTTCCTTCCTCCCTCCACCTACCTTCCCTCCCTTCTTGCTTCCAACCTTCCTTTGTTTCTTCCTCCTCTCCCTCCTTCCTCCCTTGTTCCCTTCCTTCTTTCCTTCCTAATTTCCTTTGTAATGATGTCGATTATTGGTGTGTAAATGTTGTATAACATATGTTAAATGTATGTTGTTTTGTGTAGTTCAAAGGAATATCCTATGAATTGTTGATGTGGGTGAGACAGAAGGGAGGCTTGGCAGAAGCTCTGAAGAGCTGTCGCCATAGCAACCAGGGCCAGAGCCTTTTAGAATGTTCAAGGTATGAATTTTACAGTTGGTAAAGAAGGTTGGAAGCCAACTGCCATGAGAGGGGAGGGGTTTGTTTTGAGTTAGTTGTTCTTAAGGACTGTAAGAGAACAGTTCAGTCTTTAGTTAGTCTTAAGGTCTGCAAGAGAGCAGTCCAGTTTTATGGGTGTAGAGACCCTAGTTAAAGATGGAAGAGTCCAGAAGTCTATAGAGGGTTAGTGGGAACCCTATAGTATAACCCCAGTTGTGTTTGGTGTAACAGAATAAGTTTGTGCCTCTGAGGAAGTATAAAACCAATCAAGATTTGTACCCATTTGTGTCATAATAAATTATTTACATCCTAAAAGAAAAACACCTCTGTTAGTTCTTTTATTGGTGGTGGCCCTCAAGGTCAGTGGTCAGACAGACAAATGGTGGCAGTGTGGTCAAGTGGTTACTGAGAAATTTAAAGTCTCTGCAATTCAATGGTTAGTGGGGAAGATAGTCTACCCTGCCATAAGACAGAAGTTGCTGAGGTAACCGAAGCCCCTTGCATTTAGGGTTAGCGGTTTGGATTCCGAAAGATTGTCAGTCTGGGGCCGGTCAACAAGGGGTTGTCACATTTTGGCGGCAGAGCGGTGGGATCGTATAAGAAAACTGATTCAGTGCGAAAGCAAGGCTACCAGAAGAATTTGTTTAATATTTCAGTTTAGTGACCAAAGTCGTATGGTAGTAGGAACTTTATTAATTTAGTGTAAAGTTCTGAGGTAAAAGTTTGGTAAAATGACCACCCGGAGACAAACGAGGGCTTTGGAAGAAACAGGGCAGCCTGAGGGTCTGCAGGAAGGAGAAGACCATGAAATTTCAGAATCAGAGTCAAGTAAAATGTCTGGAGAATGCCGGTTTAAGCTTGAGGTGATGAAACTAGAGATGCAAAGAGAAAGAGAAGAAAAGGAAAGAGAAGAAAGAAAAAAAAGAGAAGAAGAAAGAAAAGGAGAGAGAGGCAAAGAGAAAGAGAAGAAAAGGAAAGAAGAGAAAGAAAGGAGAGAGAGAGACAAAGAGAAAGGGAGAGAGAGAGGAACGTAGAGAAATGGCCAGGTTGGAGTTTGAGAGAGAAGTTGAATGCCTCTCAGCGTGCCAGGCCAGTTCAAGAGGTTCAGGCAGAAGTTTCTATAGACCAACTCCTGAGGAAATTCCCGAAGTATATAAAAGGAGATAGTGTGGAGAAATTTTTGGTTTCTTTTGAAAGATGTTGTTATGATTTTGAAATTGAAGAGGAGAGATGGATGACATATTTACGTCCACAGATCTGTGGCCAGTTGCTGGAGATTTATAGCGATATGGCAGAACAGGACCACAAGGTTTACCAGAAGTTTAAACAACAGGTCAACAGAAGCTTCAGTTGACGCCAGAACATTACAGAGTTAAGTTTAGGTCCTTGAAAAGGAGAAAACCGAAAGTTTCTGTCAGCTAGTATCAAAAGCAAAGCCAGTATTTTGATAGTTGGTTAAAGGTGCTCAACTTACCAGTTTTCAGCAACGTTGGGTTATGATGATCCTGGAACAATTTTACCTAAATGTTCCCTCAGAGTATTAATGGTTGGTTCAGGAGAGGGATCCTGGGACACCCAGTCAAGCCGCTCTTATGGTGGATAAGATGGTGACATTGAGAGAGGGAGTTTGTAGGGCTGAAGGATACAAACCAGTGGAGAAACCTTCTTTTAGGAAACCATTCAAAACTTTGCCACAGTATCAAGAGGCTAAAAATGCTGCAGGAGAGTACGCTCGTTACAGAAGGCCTGAGGAGAAAATTACCTCAGAGATGGCTCCCTCAGTAGTGGAAATCGTCAAGCTTTGATATGGCTAAGAGAATGTGCTTTTCATGCGGCAGGTTTGGACATGTAAAAGCACAATGTTATCTACATAGTAAGGAAAAATCTTCCTTATGTATAACTCCAATATTAGAAAAGAGTTCTGAGAAGAGGCTTGAGTCTAATATAGGAAAGAGTTCTTCGGAACCAATGCAAGTACATAATTCCTCAGAAAAACAATGCCTTTTTGTTATGTTGGACACAGATAGAGATGATTACTTTGAACCACTCCAAGTAGATCAAAAGCGAAATATTAGGATGGAGGGACACCGGATCGGAGGTTTGTGTGATTCGCCCTGAACATGTGCCAGAGGCATTCCGAAAACCTGTGTCTCAGCTTAGACTAAAAGGAGTAGGGGCAGCGTTGTCCGACGTTGTGTCTTTGCCAATTCAATATAAAAATTGGAAAGGATTTTGGGATTTTGCAATATATGATGACATTCCTTTTGATTGTTTGTTGGGGAATGATCTTGTAAGGAAGATCAAGTATTTAACAAAAGATGATCAGTTAACCGAAGATCCAGTTAAACAGCAAGATGTTTCTTGTTTACCAGTTGAGATTATCCCTGAAGAAAATCCTGAGACAAGTTCAAATATAATCGAGTTAGTGAAAACAGGCGCAGGGAAGGGGATATTGTTACGAGTGTTGTATAGAGAGACCATGTGTGTAAAGTCTCCAGGAGAAACTAGTTCCTGTACACAATTAGTTGTGCCCCAAGCTTATAGGGAACAACTTATGAATTTGGCACATGCAAGCACACAAGGTGGCCATATGGGAATTCGGCGCACTACACAGCGCATCACCAGAAATTTCTTTTGGCCCAATATGTATCAGCACATTAAAGAGTTTTGTCAATCGTGTGATACATGTCAGCGTGTCGGAACAGGGAAAGACAAGACCAAGGTTCCCCTAGTTCCTATGCCACTAATTGGAGAACCATTTTATCGCGTGGGGATCGATATTGTGGGACCCTTACCAAAGGCAAGTCGTGAGGACGTCGATATATCCTTACTTTGATGGAATATGCCACGAGGTACCCAGAAGCAGTGGCGTTGACTAATATTGATACAACCACAGTAGCAAACGCCTTGTTGTCTATATGGGAAGAACAGGATATCCCAAAGAACTGGTTTCAGATTTGGGAACCCAGTTTACGTCAAGACTGATGGAAAGACTGTTGGAGATGTGTGGAGTTAAACATCTGACATCATCCGCTTACCATCCACAAACTAATGGTCTTGTGGAAAACCTAAATAAGACCTTAGTAAGAATGATCAAGGCGTACACTCAACAACATCCAGCCGATTGGGGTGAGAAACTACAGCAACTCCTGTTTGCATGCAGAGAGACTCCACAAGGCAGTACAGGATACAGCCCTTTCGAGTTACTCTTTGGAAGGAAGGCGAGAGGTCCGCTTGATCTAGTGAGAGAGCACTGGGAGACTTCCTCGGGTGCAGAGCCAGTTCCAGTGAGTCGGTATCTACAGAATCTACGGGAGACGATGGAGTTGGCACGAGTTATCGCTCAAGACAACCTTGCAGCAGCACAGCAGAAACAGAAGACCTGGTGATAAAGTACTATATTTGATCCCGGAAAGAGTCAACAAACTTCAATTGAAATGGACAGGGCCATGGACAGTTGTTAAGCGTTCCAGCAGAGTTAACTACTTGATACAAGAATTACAATCAGGACTGGAAAAACTGGTGCATGTTAACTTGCTTAAACCTTATGTTAATAGATCAGTAGATGTATGTATAGTAGTTAATGAAGGAGTAAATGGATCGTTTCATTTCTGGGAAGGGAATAGGAAGGCTGACAAGAGTATGAGTCAGGTAAAACTTGATGAAGGGTTGACTTGCAAACAGCAGGAGCAACTTAGAGAACTGCTCCATAAGTATAAAAATTTGTTTTGGTTACCAGGAAGGGTAGAAGGAGTGCAACATCAAATTATGACAGGAGACGCCTTACCCATTGCGTCTACTCCCTATCGAGTCACAGGGAAACTCGTAGAGTGTGTTGAAAGAGAAGTTCAGGAAATGCTGGATATAATAATAATAATAATAATACTTTAATATTTGTGAGTCGCCCTCCACCACCGGTGCTCCGGGCGACTTACATCATTTAAAAACCCCAAAATACATCAATGTACATCAATTTAAAAACATAGATACAGACGGCAAGGAGGGCTCAGTCATTCAAGGTACCGATCAGGCCCCAAACGCTAGGCGGAAGAGCCAGGTTTTCAGGTCTGACAGGAACCTAGTCCGGGTCGAAGTGGCTCTGAGGGGCGGGTGGCAGTGAGTTCCAGATCATGGGGGCCGCCACGGAGAAAGCTCTCCGCCCGGGTCTCTACCAGCCGAGCCTCTCGCACCCCAGGGATGGTCATCCGATCACCGTTTATGGCACGTGCTGGCCTCTCGCTGCGTTGGACCGTCAGCCGGGCGCTCAGGTAGGCTGGCCCAATGTTATGCCGTGCTTTAAAAGTGAGCACCAAAAGTTTGTAGAGCACTCTGAACTCTAGGGGCAGCCAGTGGAGATCTTTTAAAATAGGGGAAATGTGGTCCCTCACTGATGACCCAGAGATGAGTCTGGCCGCTGCGTTGTGGATGAGTTTTAGCCTCTTGGTTGTGGACAGGGGGAGGCCCGCGTACAGGGCATTGCAGTAATCCAGGCGCGAGACAACGGTGGCATGTACCACGGTTCTCAGCGCCTCAGGTGGTAGGTAGGGGGCCAGCCGTCGTGCCCTACGGAGATGGAAAAAGGCGCCTTTGGCTGCAGCCTGGATCTGGGCCTCCATTGTTAGTTTTTCGTCAGGATCACTCCCAGGCTTTTCACCGCCGGAGCAGGGGATAGGGACTCGCCCTCAAAGAGTGGCAGCGGTGGGTGAGGGTCGGGTCGGCCAGGCCAGAGGATCTCCGGTTTTGCCGGGTTGATTTTGAGTCTATGTGCTCTGAGCCAGCTCGTCACCGCTCTCAACCCTTGGCTGAAGCTGTCCGGCACCGACGATGACCCTGGGTCAAGCTTCAGGAGCAGCTGTGTATCGTCTGCATATTGGTAGCAGGAGAACCCATGGCTCCTAGCAATGCTGGCCAGGGGCTGGACGTAGATGTTGAAGAGGGTGGGAGATAGAATAGCACCCTGGGGACTCCACACTCCAATTCACTTTTCCTAGAGACCTGACCCTGCCACTCAACCCGCTGCGGCGGCCTCGCAGGAACGATTCCAGCCAGGTCAAAGCCTTGTCTTGGATCCCAGAGGCAGCCAGGCGGTAGAGGAGCAAGTCATGATCAACGGTATCAAAGGCCGCAGTTAGGTCCAAAAGGACTAGGACTGCCGAGCCTCCCGGTCCAGTTGACGGCGGATGTCGTCAGTGATCGCTACGAGGGCGGATTCCACTCCGTGACCAGCGGAAACCCGACTGGGAAGGGTCTAAGCCCCCGGATCGATCTAGGAAGTCCCGCAATTGGCTTTCTACCGCTCGCTCTAGGAGTTTACCCAGGAAGGGTAGGTTGGCAACCGGGCGGTAGTTTGCTGGGTCGTCGGGGTCAAGGTTCGTCTTTTTCAAGAGGGCTGACTCTGGCCTCTTTCAGGGAGTCCGGAAGGCGCCTGTCTCTAGGGAGAGATTCACCAAGTCCCTCAAAGCACCCGACATGATATCAATACTGGACTTAATTAGATGTGATGGGCAGGGGTCCGTTGGGCAGATTATAGAACCATCCAGTAGTCCTTGGGCATCACCCATCGTGTTAGTTCAAAAACCAGACAACACAATAAGGTTTTGTGTTGATTATAGACGGTTAAACGAGGTGACGCAAACCGACACATACCCTATGCCAAGGTTAGACGACCTGTTAGAAAGAATGGGGATAGCCAATTACATCAGTAGCCTAGATCTCACCAAGTGTTTTTGGCAGATACCAATGGATCCCAAAGACCGGGAGAAAACGGCCTTTAGAACCCATAAAGGGTTACATCAGTTCAATGTCTTACCATTTGGACTTAAAAACAGCCCAGCCACTTTCCAACGATTGGTAGATAAGATACTCAGGGGTATGAGTAACTTCTGTGTAGCATACATGGACGACATAGGTGTATTTAGCAATACCTGGGAAGAACACCTACAACATTTAGACCAGGTGCTGTTTCGACTGAAAGAAGCAGGGTTAACAGTGAAAGCACCCAAGTGTTGTTTAGGGAATCGAATGTCCAAGTACCTAGGACACATGGTGGGAAGTGGTATGATTAGTCCAGAACCTACTAAGGTGGAGGCGATACACAAGTGGCCGATACCCAAAACCAAAAAACAGGTTAGGTCCTTTTTGGGATTAGCCAGTTATTATCGAAGGTTTATCCCAAATTTTAGCGAATTGGCGACTCCATTGACAGGCTTAACCAAGAAGGCATGTACAAATGTTGTAGTGTGGACACCACAATGCCAGGAGTCAATGGACAAGTTAAAACAGACGATAACATCACAGTCAGTGTTGAGAGCTCAGTTTTGATCGTCCATTTACCTTAGCTCGCGACGCATCAGAAACAGGTCTGGGAGCGGTTTTAAGTCAAGCTGACAAGGATGGAGAAAAGCATCCTGCAATGTTTTTAAGTAAAAAGCTGGTGCCGAGAGAAAGTAGTCTTTCTACCATCGAGAAAGAATGCCTCGCCATAGTGTGGTCGATTCAAAAACTGAGACCATATCTGTGGGGCAGAAAGTTTATTTTGCAGACGGATCATGCGCCATTAAAATGGCTGAGTAATGTTAAGGGTACTAATAACAAACTCTTAAGATGGAGTTGCTCTTGCAAGACTACAATTTTGAGGTAGTGCATGTGAAAGGCAAATCAAATGTGGTAGCTGACTCTTTATCGAGAGTTACTTAAATTCAGGTTACAAGATGGATATGGTTTGTATATAGTTGTGTAAGTATGAATGTAAATGTGAAATGTATAAGTTTATATAATGTCTTGCTAACGGCATTATTTTTTAATTCACTCTGGACAGAGAGAATTAAAAATAATTCGGGAGGAAGGAAGGTATGTAATGATGTCGATTATTGGTGTGTAAATGTTGTATAACATATGTTAAATGTATGTTGTTTTGTGTAGTTCAAAGGAATATCCTATGAATTGTTGATGTGGGTGAGACAGAAGGAGGCTTGGCAGAAGCTCTGAAGAGCTGTCGCCATAGCAACCAGGGCCAGAGCCTTTTAGAATGTTCAAGGTATGAATTTTACAGTTGGTAAAGAGCGGTTGGAAGCCAACTGCCATGAGAGGGGGAGGAGTTTGTTTTGAGTTAGTTGTTCTTAAGGACTGTAAGAGAACAGTTCAGTCGTTAGTTAGTCTTAAGGTCTGCAAGAGAGCAGTACAGTTTTATGGGTGTAGAGACCCTAGTTAAAGATGGAAGAGTCCAGAAGTCTATAGAGGGTTAGTGGGAACCCTATAGTATAACCCCAGTTGTGTTTGGTGTAACAGAATAAGTTTGTGCCTCTGAGGAAGTATAAAACCAATCAAGATTTGTACCCATTTGTGTCATAATAAATTATTTACATCCTAAAAGAAAAACACCTCTGTTAGTTCTTTTATTGGTGGTGGCCCTCAAGGTCAGTGGTCAGACAGACAAATGGTGGCAGTGTGGTCAAGTGGTTACTGAGAAATTTAAAGTCTCTGCAATTCAATGGTTAGTGGGGAAGATAGTCTACCCTGCCATAAGACAGAAGTTGCTGAGGTAACTTCGAAGCCCCCTTGCATTTAGGGTTAGCGGTTTGGATTCCGAAAGATTGTCCAGTCTGGGGCCGGTCAACAAGGGGTTGTCACATCCTTCCTTCCTCCCTTGGTCCCATCCCTTCCCCCTTTCTTTCTTGCCTCCCTCCTTGCTTCCCACTTCCTTCTTTTCTTCCTTACTCCTCTCCCTCCCTTCTTCCTTTCTCATTTCCTTCCTTTTTCCCCTCTCTCCCTCCAGCCTTCCATACTTTCTTGCTTCTCTCCATCCTTCCTTGGTTCTTCCTTCCTTCCCTCCTTCTCACTTCCTTTCTCCCTCTTTCCTGCTTCCTTGAGCAATAATATTAGCCCCAGGATTACCCAACTTGTAAAGAAGATGCAAGTTCAAAAATCACATTGATGCAAAACAAATTAAATTTTCTATTTAAAAGGCTATTTTTAATTTCATAATAGTACTTTTTGTTCACATTACTATTAAGTTTAACAAATATGTTTTAAAAGTTTTGAGTAAAGTTTTTTTTAGATTAATGCAGTTCATTATTTTTGAATCTTGTGATCCCTACTAACAACAACAAAAAAACCTAAGTGGTAAAAAAAAAAGGTTGGGAAGCACTGATTTAATAAGACAAATATTGGTATATCTATGGCAGCACTTATTACCATACAGAACGGGTGAATCACTCCACTGCAGAATTTGCTCTGAGGCAACAGTACACAGGAATTGCATCACTGAAGCTCCTTTCTTGTATAATAATAACAAAGGCAAGACCTTAAAATGATTTAGGAAGACAAGCAGCACAGCAGTTGTAAATGCATCCAAGCCAAATTGCATGCAGATGGAAAATTAAAGAGCTGATATGAGTGCACATTTCAACTTTGGCCTCACCTTTTAAATACTTCTGGAAAGGTCTCACCACCAAAATGCCATATTAAAATGATACATTTTGTTACCTATTGGCAAGCCCTCTGCACACAGCCGAGCTATATAGTCTTCCCTTGCTACTTCGTGATTCGCTTATTGCGGACTCACTGTTTCATGGATTTCAAAAAATATTAATTAAAAATATATATCATGGTATTTTAACTGTTTTGTGGGGTTTGCTGCTGCCGCTCTCCGGGGTGCTTTCTCTCCTCAGTCCTCCCTCCCTCTAGCCTTGAAGGGTCTTTCCTTCCTTTCCTTCACTTTATTTTAAGTTTATAAAGATTTAAAATAATGTATAACTACTAAAATAATGTACAAATATTAAAATAGAGCATCCCTACATCATGGTTTTTCACTTATTGCGGGGGGTCCTGGAACATTAGGTGAGGGAAAACTGTACATTACATGACAGATTCACGGCTGGGTCTCCCCATCTTTTCTTCACTAACATAACACAGCTAAGAAGAAAAAGTGAGCAGCAGGAGTGTATAGTTCTCCATCTCCTCCTCTTACTAATCCAAATCACTCTACAAATATCTAGGTTACTCTTTACCCCAGTGAAATGTCTTCCCCAGCTCCACTGCTCATCTGAAAGTGACAGTTTTTCAGGATGCATCTCGGGATGCATCTCGTTTTTTAAAAGGAACTTTAGGAAAAATGTGATTATAGATGGGACAAATATGTACTTTGGTTCTAATGTTACCATTGGGTGTGGAGGTGAATTTGCCACTGACCTTTTATGAGGTCCCATTTGTTGTTCTTGTATATCTTCAAGTCAAATTTGATTTACGGCAACCTATGGCAAATATATCACTGAGCTTTCTTGGCCAGATTTGTTCAGAGGAGGTTTGCCCTTTGCCTTCCTCTAAGGCCCCTTCCACACAGCTGTTTAAAACACACACTGAACTGGATTATATGGCAGTGTGGACTCAGATAATCCACTTCAAATTAGATAATCTGGAATATCTTCTTTGATGATCTAGATTATATGGCAGTGTAGAAGGGACCTAAGTGTGCTGTGCAATGAATCTTTCTCCACTTACTGGGAAGCAGACACTGCAATTGATCGGGATCGGGTACCTAACACACAGGCCCCTTCTATACTGCCGTATAAAATCCAGATTGCCTAGATTATATGGCAATGTAGACTCAGGGCCCTTCCATACAGCCATATGACCTAGAATATCAAGGCAGAAGATTGGTAGGTTACATACCTGTGACCATCTTTCTTCGAGTGAAGCTCTGTGAATCCACACTTACAAAGTTTGCGCGCCAGCGCGGGCTTCCAATGGAAACTTTCCCAGTTTGAAAAGTTTTGGCGGTAGCTCCGCCCAGCCGGCCCAGAGGGCATAAAAGGCGCCTCCATGCGCGCCCACCCCATTCCTACGCCACATATGCAACTAGGAAGTGATGGTGTGAGATCGAGGGGACGGCCGGGCGGGAATGTGGGATTCACAGAGCTTCACTCGAAGAAAGATGGTCACAGGTATGTAACCTACCATTCTTCTTCGAGAGCTCTGTGAATGCACACTTATGAAGACTTACCGAGCTAAGGTAAGGGAAGGTGGGAACAAACCAGCCAATTTTTGGAAAAAACGAACAGGTTTATTGCAACCAGCAATATGAATAAATAACATATCAACAATATAATAAATAAGAGTGGAAGGCATGCTCCCACTTGTAAACATAGTGCCATAAGCACCATTCATGCCAGGCACACAGGCCTCACAGTATAAGTGCAACAAGCACCATTCATGCCAGGCACGCAGGCCTCATAGCAGTAAGTGCAACGAGCACCATTTGTGGTAGGCACACCGGCCTCACACCAGTTAGTGCAAACAAGCACCATTCATGTCAGGCACGCAGGCCTCACAGTATAAGTGCATAACAGGTGCAACATAGAACCTAGGGATTCTAGGTAAGCGCGCTTAACCGGTAGACTGTGACCCGGGAGCCGGGGCACGGTGAACACTTAAACGGTTACAATGGCAGCACGGTTCGGCCGACCTTAAACTGTCGACCAAACCGTATGGAGAGGGGAGAGACAGGGTTACCCTGGGGTTCTAGCCCTGAAGGTCCTTCGGAGTGAGGACCGCTCGACCAAAAGCTGCCTCCCTTCTAAACAGGGTGTCTACCCGGTAATGGGATGTGAAAGTGGAGGGATTGGCCCAGATGGCCGCCCTACAAATCTGGTCCAAGGGGACTCCTTGGAGAAAAGCCGTCGATGTGGCCACAGCCCTGGTGGAGCGGCCTTTGACTTTAGGGGGGCACGGTTGATGCGCTACCTGATAGCACAGTTCAACCAGGGAAGCCACCCAGTTCGACAGTCTTTGGGATGACACCGGCAAGCCCAGCTTGTCGGTGCCGTAGGAGACGAAAAGTTTGGTCGACCGACGATAGTCCGCCGACCTGTTCTTGTACACCCAGAGGGCCCGTCGGACGTCGAGGGCTCTGAGTGTCGACTCAGTATCTCCTGAGTTGGAGGACGTCAAGTCCGGGAGAACAATGTCCGTGTTCAGGTGGAACGGGGATACCACCTTAGGCAGGAAGGTGATGTCCGTTCGTAGGATGGCCCTGTCCGGCAGGAATAGTAGATAGGGCTCGTCCACATGGAGCGCCGCCAGCTCGGAGGGTCGACGCGCTGAGGCAATGGCGACCAGGAACGCCACCTTCCAGGAAAGGAGGCATAGGTCGATGGATGACAACGGCTCGAACGGTGGAGCCGCTAGGCAGGCCAGGACCAGGTCAAGGCTCCAGCCCGGCGTCGGTGGAAGCACCGGGGAAGGGTGTTGTTTACCCCTCTCAGGAACCTCTTGACCATCGGGCAGCTGGAACAGCGAAGGGGCGCCCCTTGCTGGTTCTGCCAGGTGAGGGCCGCTAAGTGAGTCTTCACCGAGGACATGGACAGCCCTCTGTCGACCAAACCGCCAAGAAGTCAAGGACCGCCGGAATGGAGAGCGGGAAGACAACACTGGAACTGTCAGCCTGGAACTTGGCGACCGGGCGATGCAAGCCGAGTACGCCTTCGCTCGCCGGTTTGTGGGCTGCTGCCAGGATCGCTGCTACTGCTGGTGAGACGCCCGGTGTCGGAAGATCCTCCATGCAGTCAAGTGGAGGGACGACAGGTCCGAGTGCAGGAGCAATCCTTTCTCCCGAGTCAACAGATCCGGTCGACGAGGGAGGGTCATGTAGTTGCCATCGGCCAGGTGGAGAAGGGTCGGGAACCAGACCTGCCTCGGCCAGTAAGGGGCTATGAGGATGCAGTCGGTCCTCGAGAAGCTGGATCCTCTCGGCGATCCGGAGGAGAAGCGGAACGGGCGGGAAGAGGTAGAGGAACCCCGTCGACCAGTCGAGCAGGAGTCGTCCCAGGCACCCTCGGTGAGCATCCGGGCAAGCCGGGCACCGAAAAACCGGTAGTTGGTTGTTTACCGGGCGATGCGAAGAGATCTGCGTCCGGGAAGCCCCAACGTTGGAAGACGCGGTGGAGTTCTTCCGGATGCAGCATCCATTCATGGGACGACCAGCTGGTTCTGCTGAGAGAGTCCGCCTCCTGGTTCTCGACTCCCGGAAGATGGACGGCTCTGGGGGTCACTTGGTGACGCACACACCACTCCCAAAGGCTCTGGGCCAAGGCCAGAAGCTTCCTGGAGCCTGTTCCGCCCTGCTTGTTGATGTAGTACATGGCCACTATGTTGTCTGTTCTGACCAGTACTACGTGTCCTCTGACTAGGGGGCGAAAGCCCGAAGAGTCTTGGCTATGGCTAGGAGCTCGAGGTAGTTGATGTGGTGGAGTCTCTCCACCGCCGACCATTGGCCGTTGATCGACAAGTCGTTCATGTGGCCTCCCAGGCCAGCATCGGCGTCGGTCGTCAGCGTGATGGACGGGGTCAACGTGTGGAAAGGCACCCCTTTGCAGACGTTGGCTTCGACGTCCCACCACCGAGGGAGTCCTGACCGCCCTCGGAGAGAGAGTCTCTTCGAGTGGTGTTCTCTGACCGGATCGAAGTGGTCGAGAAACCAACGCTGTAGGGCCTGAAGCGGAGCCTTGCCAGCGGAGTGACTGCCACCGTGGATGCCATGTGGCCCAGCGTGACCTGGATCTGCTTTGCCGTGATGCAGGGCCCCGTGCAGGTGCCCACCTCTCGTCGAAGCGCCTGGAATCTGACCTCTGGCAGATAGGCGAGCTGATCGACGGAGTCGAAAATCGTCCCGATGAACTTTATTGACTGGGACGGGGCGAGCTGGGATTTTTCCTCGTTGAGCCGTAGGCCTAACGACGAGAGTAATTGCAGTGCCGTCGAGACCTGATGGTGCAGCAGGTCTGGAGACTGGGCCGCCAGCAGCCAGTCGTCCAGGTACGGGAAAATCCGGATTTTCTCCCTTCTCAAGTGCGCAGCCATGACCGACATGCACTTGGAGAATGTTCGGGGAGCCGTCCCGAGGCCGAAGGGAAGGACGTTGAACTGGTACGCCCTCCCTGCCACCTTGAAGCTGAGGAAGGCCGATGGGCAGGCCTGATCGAGATGTGGAAGTATGCATCTCGAAGGTCTATCGAGGCGAAGTGGTCGCCTCTCCAGAGAAGCGGGAGAATGGACGACACCGACACCATCCTGAATTTCCTCGGCGAAACGTGCGCGTTTAAGTCTCTGAGGTCCAGGATGGGACGAGGGAACCGTTCTGGCTTCGGCACGGTGAAGTACCGTGAGAAGAATGCCCTCTTTCTTGCTGTGCGGGAGCCGTGAAATCGCTCCCTTTTGAAGCAGGCTGTCGACCTCTTCCAGAATCACCGAGGATGGCTCCGTCTCGACGATGAACCCCATTGGCGGGAGTTCGTCAAATTCAAGGCATAGCCGTCTTCGACAATCCGAGAACCCATGCATCTGAGGTGATGCGTCGCCAGGCAGTGATGTAACGAGCCAGGCGGTCTCCGAACGGCGGGTGAGCTGGTGGAGGTCGCGGGCTGGGAGGAGGGATGGTGGTGGCGGCGGTCCCTTGCGTTGAGGCGGTGTCGTCCCATCGCCCCGTCAAACACGGTGATTGGATTGTCCATTGCCGTTGTTTTGGCGTGGCCTCGACTTATTTCCCTGGCGAGGTCGGTTGGACTGCTGCCTCTGCTGCTGCCTCGGCTGCTGCTGTTGGGTCTGCTGTGGAGCCGAGTAGGGTCTCGGGGACTGGCGGTACTGCTGTCTGGGCTGAAACTTCGCCCGCTGATAGTACCTGGGCCTGGGCTGTGCCGGTGGTCGGTCCAACTTGGCCGTCAGGACTCTGAAGTCGTGAGTGGCCTTCAACTTGTCGTCCGTGCCCGCAAAGAAAAGTCCCTGGGCATCGAACGGCAAGTCCTCGATGGTTTTCTTGGAGTTGGAGGACAACCCCGACGACTTCAACCACGCGTGTCTGCGGATGGCGACACCGTGGGCAGCTTCCCGACGTATCCCCGGTATGGCGGGCCATCAGGATCTGGTGGTGTGCAGCGCCTGGGCCTCTTGTGAGATGGAGGCCAGTGCAGTCTGTTGTTCTTGGGAGAGATCCTGGAAAAAGGGTTGAGCCCTTTCCCACAGGATCTGATGGTACGCTCCCATGCACGCCCCGTAGTTCGCCATTTTGGTGAGCAAGAGTCTGGCTCGGTAGATCTTTCTGCCGACCGTGTCGAACCTCTTTCCTTCCTGGTCAGAGGGGGTCGTGGACTCTCGGCCCGATGACTGGGAGGAGGTGACGATCATCGAGTTGGGTGTCGGATGATCGTGCAGCCATTCCTTCTCCCTCTCGCCAATTTTGTACCACGCCGATCCGACCCGACGTGGGTGGGATGGTCGACGGGGTCTTCCAGGAGGCCTTCACCACCTCTTCCAGTGGTTCCAGCATGGGAAGGTGTGGTTGAGCCGCGTCCTCAACCTGCACCCTGCTGAAGACGGGGCAGGCGCTGGACCTTCTGGGGACATACGTCTGCATGCCCAGAGACCTTGCCATCCGGCCGACCTGCTCGCCGAAGGCCTTCGCCGAGTCTGTCGGTGAGGAAGACGGCTCTATCTCACAGCCTCTGTGGGAAGGCGTTCTGTCCATGTTGAGGGACAAGATGGACCCCGATCTCACCGACGAGGGGCCTCGCCTTCCTCGACCTCATCTCCCGACCATGGACGAACCACTTCCGGTTCAACCGGAAGCTGGGACGATGGCGGCGCCCTCGATGTAGAAGGGCCCGCGGTCACCACCGTCGATGGAGGGAGCGTTCAGGCCGCCGGGGCCATGGCGAGCCTCGTGGTCTGTCTGCCTTTCTCGGGCGACATCACGAAGAGTTGTCGGACCAAGGGCTGAGCCAGGGGAATCCGGACGACCGTCTGGACCGATTCCTCCGGCGAGATGGTCTGGTGCTCTGCCCCTGTCTCCACAGCGAGAACCGGGGCAGGCGGTGACGGACACGACGCCGATGACGATGACGTCAGAGTCCTGCGTCTCTTCGGAGATGGTGGTCTCGAGGCTGCGGCCTCCAGAGACTTGCCCGGAGTCACAGGAACCAGGCCTCTGGTCTGGGCTCTACGGGCTTCCTCGCTCGACCTCCGGAACGCTATTTCCATAGCTCTGTTGGAGGGAGTCTTCGAGATGGCCGACCTTTGGGAGAGGCCTGACGCCATTGAGCTCGTCGATGAGCGGCGAGGTGGAGGCAGCTGGACCGTCTCGGTGGTCACGGTGCAGGGCCTCTTCGACACCGAAGTCTTCGATGAGACAGACTTCGTGTCCTTCCCTTCCGTGGGCGCTTCTTCCCGGCCGGGTGAGCGTTCGACACGGATGGGGCCGAGCAGCCGCCCGGACCCCAAGGAGGTAGATGGGACAGCCGTCGCCATCTCTGGAGGGCAGAGAGTACGCTCCGTCAGGTAGGCCTGAAGCCTCCGGGCTCTCGCTCTTCTGGTATGCGATGAGAAGGCCTGGCAGTGTCGGCAGGTCGGAACGATGTGTCCCTCCCCGAGACACCGAAGGCACTTCGAGTGACCGTCGCAATCCGGGATCTTGCTACCGCAGGATGAACACTTCTTGAAACTGGTTGTGGACATACTATGCTCACACAACCAGCCGTATTCGATGTTGCCCAAGTGGCGGAAAACAAAGGAATGGGGTGGGCGCGCATCTGCCCTTTGCCAAAACTTTTCAAACTGGGTTATCTGAGTCATTCACAGAGCTCTCCCAGATAAGTCCACACCTCCAGATAATTCCGCAGATAATGCAGAATTTTATACAGCTGTGTTGAAGGGGCCTTAGGGGTTTTCCGCAAAGCCATAAAATCCAAAATGTGAAGACAGATAATCCACAATATCTGCTTTGAATTGGAATATTTGAAGCCATACTCTCATATAGTCCAATTCAAAGTAGATTTTATATAGTTATGTGGAATGGCTCTCAGGGCCCTTCTACACTGTCCTTATATCACAGGATCTGATCTCAAGTTATCTACTTTGAACTGGAGTTTCCACTGCTATATAATCTGGGATAAACAGATAATCTGGGATATAAGGATAGTGTAGAAGGGGTCTTAGGGCCCATCCACACAGCCCTATATCTCAGAATATAAAAGCAGAAAATCCCACAATATCTGCTTTGAACTGGGTTATCTGAGTCCACACAGCCATATATCCCAGTTCAAAGTAGACAATGTGGGATTTTATTCAGCTGTGTGGAAGAGGCCTTAGGGCCTTTCTACACTGCCATATAATCCAGAATATCTAGGCAGATAATCTGCTTTGAACTGGATTATCTGAGTGCCCTTCCACACAGCCATACAACCCAGAATGCCAATAAAAGATAATTCACAATGTTGTGTTCATCGAAACAGGTCCAGGTTTCACACTGAGTGTATAAATACATTTAAAACGTATTAACTATATGTATGTGTGTTAGAGTGTCATTTGGTGTCATTTTGGTTGGTGGTGTGCCCCAGGATTTTGTAAATGTAAAAAATGTGCTGCGGCTCAAAAAAGGTTGAAAAACACTGCTCTAAAATACATAGACTGGGATGGGCAAAGTTAAACCCTCCAGATGCTGCTGAGTTGAAAAACACATCGCCCATACCTAGAACAGCCAATGATAGGGAATGCTGGGAGCTGCAGTCCAACAGCATCTGTGGAGCCAAAACTTGCATACCTCAAGATGCAAAGAGATGAGGCCATACTTGTCACTATGTTTTTTAAAAAACCACTCCAATAAAATGTCTTTTTCAGTTTGTGCCCAGAAATCATAGCTGCTACAGTAGTCCTTTTAATAAGATCCTGACATGCAACAATAAAGAGCTCGGATGTGGGTTTCAGCAGTGTCCTTTCAAATGACTGGCTAGGGATTTGCTGTGAGTCTGGCTGGCTGGGAATTTGCCCATGCTACCTCCTCCCAAGGAGAAGTTTCTCCTCTTCAAAAATAACATTGCTCTCTGATATAACAGAGTGAGGTGTCTGCCCAAGGAAGCCAATGGTGGTGGTTATATTTTTACAGCCAAAGATGGGGGAAAGTATATGTTGGATTTTCTATCACACATTCCAAAATTAAATGTCCCCACCACCATTTACATTAGCAAGTCTGTTCAACTATTGATCAGGGCACATTGCTTGGGGGCATTGAGATATGTGGCTATAATATTATAATTGTGACTACATAGAGTACAAGCCACATACCCATATGACTTCTATCCATGGTCTTACTCATCCACCTCTGAAAAAATATGTCCTCTCTAAAGATTTTCTAGGTCTTCCAGTCAATTATACAACAATACAAAACTTTATTATGGTCACTGACCAGTGCAACAATTATACAGTATTTGTCTACTGGAGGTTACCACAGATTTGCACTGAAGGACCCAGAACATTTCTAGATGGGATACCACTATAGGAATTTTTAGGTCCTCCAATGAATTGGCATGGTAACTTTCAGTATAAATCATTCACTTCAATAGAGTTTGCTATTATTCAGTTTCCTATTTCCACAGAAAGTTCAGCAATTACAAAGCAGTTATAGATCATCCATTCTGCCTACACCCCTGGTAACATGTGTATGTGCCTTCAAGTTGGCTGTTAACTCAGGATGACCACATGTATTTCACAATGTTTTATTATGCAAGGAATAGTCAGTTCTCTTCCATACTGCCTTATATCTCAGTATCTGATCCCAGATTATTTAGTCCCCACTGTCAAATAACCTGGAATAAACAGATAATCTGGGATCAAATCCTGTGATATAGGGGCAGCATGAAAGGGGCCTCAGAGATGGTTTTGCCAGTTCCTTCCTCGAAAAGGTAGCCCAAAGCACCTGGTATTTATTGGTTGGTTCACATCCAAAGACCAACTAGAGCCAGCTCTGCTTAGCTTCCAAGATCAAAAGAAAACTGGTTCCTTTGGGATATTTAAGGCACCACATACAATTCCAAAGGGGTGTTCAACTCTGGGTTCATTTTTAGGTGGCACAGTGAGCAATCATAGAGAACATTGCCTTCTCTCTTTCACCAACAACAGTTTCCCAACAGGAATTTCACCTGAGATTCAATGCAAATATCTTTACAAACAAGTCTTTTAAACAATTTATTCCTGCAAGTCATACTATCTTAGCCCAAATCAGGACATGGGTTTTCCTGAGGTGGAAAACTGGAATTAACTCAGATAATTCTGGGTGGTACAGGATTTAAATCAATCAATCAATCAATCAATCAATCTTTATTTATAACCTGCCCTTTCTCTCTAGGGGATTTACTCCCCCTCCCCAATAATAAAATACTTTCCCTATAGCTAGCAAAAATAGCGTTAGAGATGTGTTAATCCCTTTTTTCAACAAGAATCATCTCATTTTCTACACAGAAGATTTTCAACAATGTAGAAAGTTTCAATTATATGATTTCTCCTTTCTGCACTGTAAAGTATTACAGCCAAGACATAAGCTTTAGGCAATCTAGAAAGGTCACTTAACCAAGTACTCTGAAAAATATTTCCTCTGAAATGCTTATGATTTGCAGTTTACTAGGTCAGTTTAATTTGCCAAAGGAAAATAGTAATCTTGCAAAAGATTGTGGCTTAGTGGCCAATAATGCTCCCTCCATACCCCTCTCCGGTGGGACCTGTCTGTAGTACTTCCAAGCCCATTAACTATCAGTTCATCCAGTGCATTGATCTGTAAACATTTTAGACCGCATACATTCTGTGCAAGTGTTCTTATTCAATGTGTATTGACACATCTTGATGTGAAAGCTTTCAGAGCTAAGAAGGCAATCATGTTTACAGGTAAATGGTTTCAACCTTGCATTGTTATTCTTGTATTATGCTCATGAGTCATCCAGATGAATAACATGAGTTTCTGGCAGTATTTCTTAAGAGTGGAACTGAAGATGAAGTCCTCTCAATAGGAGCTTCCACATACATCTGGGCAGTGATACAACAGACTCAGATGCCCATCATAGATGTTTATACGAGCATTATGGTAGTCATGGCATTCAACTAAACCCAAGTCATTATTTTGGTTCTGTTGCTGAAGTTCTGCATTTCATGATTCTCAACTAGTGGTCAATCTAATATCATTAATCTATAAGTAGGTGTGGTGGTCACAAATCGCCACCTTAGAAACGGTTTGTTATTGTGTGACTTCATGTCATTGCTGACTTATCATGACAGTAAAACAAATCCATCATATAGTTTTCTGAGGTAAAAAGTGTGCACTTTGTCCAAGTTTACCTGATGGGTTTTCATGGTTGAGCAAGGAACTGGACCATGGCCATAGTCCAACACTCAGACCACTATAGCATACACAAATATTTATTATCTCCTGGACGTAATTTGTTCATCTTAATACCAAAAGTAAACCGTCACAGCACAGATTAGGAAAACTAAGTATTAATTCTTAAGGTGAAATAATTAAACTTTGCGGTCACTGCAAATCATTCCATGCACATGAGGCATGTACACATGCAGCTTTATCTGCAAATTTCACATTGCCTTAGGAATCATACCAGCCTGTCTTTACCACTATATGATATGAGAATTACTCTTTCCTCTTAGCATTAGTGGCTGGAGTAATCTCAATAAATAACATTCCAGATTCAATGCAGGCTGACTTCCCATAGAATAATGGTCTTTAACATTTCTTATCTCACCTGACCCTCTGCCAAATAGCCCGTCCCACCATGATATTAAAAAAACCCAACCCTCACTTTTTCTGAAGAAGACTGTTCATGTTCACAAGCATTCTGATATTCTATATTAGGCTTGTGCATTTCAACTGAACCTCAATCTGTTTCTGCTGGCTGGATACCAGAACACCCCCATATACATTTTTGTGCACCTACCGAAAACGATAGGGTAACTGGATAACGGTTTTTCGTCCATAGCCAATAAATGCGGCTAAATCCAGCCAATTGGCGACAATGGGAAACTTAAGAGGCTCCCCTTCCCGTTCTGGGGCCCTTTCCTTTTTTCCCTTCAAGGGAGACTGTGTTTCAGCAATGAGGTTAAGGAAGGACCCTATCCAGCCCATTATGGGTGTGTGTGTGTGTGTGGGTCTCCAAACTTCTCTTCCTGTCATTTTAGGCATTGTTTATCCTTATATCCTTCATTAAGACCTGGATTAAAAGCATCAGAGTTAAGATACCACTTTTCATGTGATCCTGTTCCCTTCTGTCTGTAGAGAAGACTGGGTTTAATGCTTCGTTAAAGCTGTTTCTACTCTAGAGGAGAGGCGTTGCAGGCAGATACAGGCTCTCTCTCTCTCTCCCTGCAGCATGCATGCAGCTTTACATGGCATTTTAAGGAGGCCCAGGGAAGGAAGAGCAATGACCTGGAGCTATCTACCCTGGGCTTCCTTTTAAAAGCCCTCTTTATTCTCTACTGTAGACCTTGCCTGGAGTGACACGCTTCAATCTCCTTTCTGCTTCAGGTTTAATGCTTTCTTAAAGGTCTTTCAACTTTCTACACTAAAGGAGAGGTAACTAGGTGGTAGTATTTTATTGTTATTTACTTATTATCTTTTAGAAATATTTTCTGAAGGAGAGGAAAGGAAAGAGAAAAGGAGGCTAAAACTCCAAGCCCCCAAATGTATGTGCACGTGCACCCCACTCACCTATCCCACACATCCCCAACTCCCAGTCAGTCCCATTAAATAAAAAGAATCAAGAAAATAAAGGAAAATAAAAAGATTAAACTGATGCCAAATAGGGGAGGAAGAGCCGTGATTGGATGTTGCGTAGTTCTGTTATGGACAGGAAACCGTGACAGCTGGGCCCTTGCTATTACGACCTTCTGCAAAAGCTGAACAAGCTAAAGGAAACAGCTAAAAATGGATCCACGCTCAAGCCTAGTATATATTGCAATAAATTTTGATGACATAGAAGTGTAATTGGGAGAAAATTCAACCAAAGAAAACCAACAAATCATTTCATTAGTAGTTGAATATTACAGTTATCATTAAAAATATCAACTGTATTGCTATAGTGTTGGTAAAATGGCAACACTGGATAATCTGGGGCACAAAAACTTTTTAGGAGGTAGGATATCACACTTGAAGGACTTGGAAATTGAGGAAGAGCGGATTCTTGTTAAAAAGAGTTGCTTTTTCCTCTTTAACTATGGCTATGTCTCATTTGGGAGACACTGGTTGATAACTTCTATATTGGAAGATTTAAAATTATTCAGTTGTCCCAGAAAATAAGATGTGCCCGAGGGTTTCGTAAATCTTGATAATACCTTTAACAATGCCGAGTATTCATATGCCAGCTGTGAAGTAGTGGCATCTCTAGGACTGATGTCACACAGTGTGCGTCATTCCCACAGACCCCCTCCTGTAACAGACCACAACATTGCAACCAAAATACCAGAACATTTGATTTTTGACAAAATCAATTATTTTTTTTAAAAAAAACTATTTGCAACAGTGTGTTTTGCAGCATGTGCAGGGTAAAAACATGTGATTTAAATCATCCTTGAAACTGGGTAGTAATGACATCTTTGACCAGAGTGTGTGCACATTAGGGTTCAAAACGTACAGTAGAATAGAGTTTTAAACTGTTAGGTATATCGATACAGCACACATAAACTGGGATTATAAAAATGTGGGCTTTTTGGTGATAATATCTAAATACAGGCATTTTTTTTACAAGTAATAATACATTTCTGCTGAAATGCTGTGCAATTTTAATAAACTATCATTTTGGTGTCAGTTTCTGTGATCATGTCACTTGAATCTGTTGGCACACCCTAATAATGTTATCATTATGAAGGCAAAAGATAAAAATCCTGTCTGAATGACTGTCTACTTGTAATAACATTTGCTTATGCTTGCTCCAAGCATACAAATAATACTGAAGCGATTTGTATGTTTGTTCTAATGAAGAGAGATATGTTGCTGTAAAACAATATCCACTACACAGCACATCAGCCAGATTGTTAAAACACTGAAGGACAGCATTACATCTTATATGTCTTGATAATATATGATATGTTTGAAGGCAACTGCACTTATTTATGAGTGCTTAGGCTGATATTTGTTGTGTTTTTTCCTTTGTGTTCATTGCCCTTGGAAGTAACTTGCTACAAATAATAAACTCTATAATTGTAAAAAGCCTCATTTAAGTTACTTTTTCTGTAAGAAGAGCCGGAGAGATAGCACAGAGGTAGAACAGCTGTCCTGGCAATCTGAAGGTTGCAAGTTCGATTCCCGAGCTGGCTTGGACACCCAGCTGTGAGCCCTGTCCACTGTTCACCCAGCAGTTCGAAAACAGCCCAGCTGTGAAAAGATGAACTGGGAACCGCCTAAAGTGGGGGAGGATTCTTTTCAGTAAAAAGGACTTTACAACGTCTGAATAAAGATCGGCTGTCGGAAGGTGGAATGCGGAACAGAGGAGCAGAGGCCCTCCGTCATGAGGATGAAGCAACAGCACCCCCTTGTGATGTAATGACGCACCCTTTGACACAGTCAGAAGAAGAAAAAATCCTTCAAAATTGTATGTGTTGTATTGTAACTGTACGTCTTCCGGCAGGGATTGTCTGCCGTATGTGTTATGTAATCCGTTCTGAGCCCCCTTTGGGGTGAGAAGAGTGGAATATAAATAAAGTGTATTATATTAAGAAGGCTCATCTATTTAGGATGGATATAATCCAGATTATCAAAGCAGATAATCCACATTATCTGATCTGAACTGGATGAAATGAGTCTACACTGCCATATAATCCAGTTCAAATCAGATAATCTGGATTTTATATGATAGTGTAGAAGGGGCCTTGCTTCACAGTTGCAACATAATCATGAATAATGTCACTTTTCAGAATTTGGAGTGTTACTTTTACTATTAATGCATGGGATGCTGAAGTCAACTGTGCCTCATCTCATCACTGCTCAGTTTGGGATGACTTTAGAATGTCATTATATTTATTATTCTCAAAAGTAACTTTCCAAGCTCTGCTTCTATGACAGTGGTTCTCAACCTGTGGGTCCCCAGATGTTTTAGCCTACAACTCCTAGAAATCCCAGGCAGCTTATCAGCTGTTAGGATTTCTGGGAGTTGAAGCCAAAAACATCTGGGGACGCACAGGTTGAGCACCACTGTTCTATGGTGTAACTGTAACTTTATTGGTGCTTTTATATTTACAATGGCTTTATATTTTGTATCACAGGCCAAATTTGGCCCCCAATCTTCCTGGAAACATGACAAATCATTCCCTGCATTTTACAGAACTGAATATGCTCTATACACACATACATTCATGCACAAGAATTCATCAAATTATACCAGAGCAGGAAAATGTACAGGGAATTGGGGGCAATGTCTGACAACACACTGTGGGATATGCTTCCTACAAGCAATATGCCCAAAGACTTGTTTTCTTTCATACTCTTCTCGAAGTGGTAACCACAAGGGACAACTTGTCAATTCCACCAAGTCTGAAAATGGAAGTATTTGGGAATCATGAGGAATTCTGGTGATGACATGTGAGTGTTTTTGCACATGTGTGCATTTTGGAGACTTCTATACACGTTTTGATCAAATGTGAAAAGATGCATCACTTAAAAAGAACCAGGGATGCCTAAGGGACTTTAGGAGACTGGTGAGGGACTTCAGACATAACAGTGGGTTCTAGGATTGCACTTTCCCCCAATTCTAATTGAGACTGCCTGCCTATTCTTAATAATATCCCTCTGATCTCACATATGGAGGACTTCCACTTTTAGAAATGTGGCCTTATTAACATATTTTCCTTTGTATGATGGAATTGAGAGTTATATGTGTTATTATGAGCCATGATGGATAGCCGAGAAATGCTCTCCTGACTCACATGCCAATGGAGATAAGGCTGGCCCTCCAAAAAACCCATCCAATAAGGTTTTTGACTTCTTAAATGTCAACAGAGGTCCTCCACACCATAATCACAATCTGATTTGGAAAGTACATTCAGTTTCAAATGTAGTTCACCATGTTATTGTAAATAGAGATCAGAAAATGCTGGCCTGTAATTTATGTTGTGGGCTTATCAAAGGTCCCCACATGAGTGGGAAGGATATGAGTGCACTGTTTTATTAGTCATAGAGATATGGTTTGGAAACTGGACAGCTGCATATATAACCTCAACTATTGTCACTGATGTACCATGAATCAAGTTAAAAACCCAGTGTTAAAGTGAGGGAGAGTGTTATGATAAGAATTTGGCAGTGAAGGATTGTTAGATTTTTTAAAAATACCTGGATTTGTAGCAGGGGAACACAATGAAAAGAAGCAGCACAATGAAACCTATTAGCACCACAGAACAGTGAATTGAAAGTGATCCTAAAATGCATCAGACATAAAGCAAATGCATATTTTGGCTGCACATTTGGCTACTATGAGCAATTACTGCTCTTCATTATCTCTGTATAACTCTACTGAGTCTCTGAGAAGAACACACTGATAGTTCTTGGCATGCTACTGTAAGAGGGGGTATGTAGATAAATCACTTTAGAAATATAGCTTTATTTTAAATATAGTGAAAGTGTACAAAGAAGCAAAAACACCGAGAAATCATTTTAAAAACATATCCATCAGAGATTCAAAAAATACATGAGGGATACAAGTCAACGAAGTTTCTTTCAGCTGTGAATCTTTTCTTGTAAGGAATATTTCATTCAGATAATACAAATTCTTATATTTGTTCCAAACTCCCAGTGAATGTTCCTAAAAAATTTCTTAAGTGGGATAGCTCTATCAAAAATGGGTAGTAACAGGAAATAAAAACAGAGTTTCCAACTTTTTATTTTATGGAAAACAAGAAATTAGTGGATTGGGGGGGGGGGGGGTTCTTAGGGAATATACTATGAAACAAGTCAGTCAGGTTATTAGAATTTGAACTGGAAGGGTAAAAAAGATGGGTGCAGACAGAAAAGGAAGCAAATAGTTGGAAAGGGGGGATATGTATGGGAGTGAGAATAGACAAAAAAGACTTAAAGAACTTAAAGGTTAGTCCCTGCTTATCAAGGTTGATAATTTAGGGGGGGAAAGGCAAAATAAATTGCAAATAAATAAAATTGACCATTTCCCATTAGAAACTTTGGAAAATAAGGACAAGACATTCAAGAACCTAATAAGGGCCCTGAAAGAAAATGGTATTAAAAAGGTAGGGGACCTCATGGAACCCAATGGAGAAATAACAAACTGGGACATGATAAAAGATAAAGGCAGACAAGAAAACTGAATAGTGTGGTTAGGCCTGTCCAGTAGAGCTCAAGCCATGAAAAGAAGAGAGGTAGCAGATGCCCCATTAGACAGAATAATTAAAAGGAAAGTAGAAAAAGAGAAAGGAATTGTTGGGTTAATGTATAAGGAATTAATCACCTTATCTTACTGTTATGGTTCAGCCTTTGATTGTGCCTGCACCTGATCTCTCTGAGGATTCTGGGCCTGTTAGTCATTCTGATAACACTGGGGATACTGGTTCTGCAAGTCAGCAGAAATGCCAGCAAGGGATTTTAAGTCCTGAAAATGAGCAGTCTGTGTCTGAAGGTCACATTCCTGAAAGGCAGTTCA
This sequence comes from Anolis apletophallus, assembly GCA_030556195.1. Taxonomy (NCBI): domain Eukaryota; kingdom Metazoa; phylum Chordata; class Lepidosauria; order Squamata; family Anolidae; genus Anolis; species Anolis apletophallus. The sequence goes on from JARBWK010000002.1 coordinate 153,103,663, forward strand.
CTAGAGAAGCAAGGTCATAAACAGATCTGAGCTCAGAGAATGAAAATGAAAGTCCAGGTGGAAAGTCTAATGAACAGTTAGATAGGAGATTTATGTTCCGTCAACATAGGGCTTCTCAGGAGAGTGTACGAAGGTCAAGATGATTGTTAGACAAGAAATCTTTATCAGTTTCCCAGGGGAGAAGGCATGATTTTCTCTCTATATTAGCTAGCCCAGCAGATGGGTCCATTAGTCCGGGTAATGTTGGTGTTGAGTAAAGCTCTATGGTCAATTCAAGGACTCTAGTTCCATGTTTTATGTTTCCTTTTGTTCATGTTTCATGATTCCAAGTTTTGAGGACTGATCCTGAATTTCATGTTCCTGATTTATTCTGCTTTTGATTCTAGTGGTTTTTGATTCTACTCCTGTACTTCAATTTCTGTACTTTGAACCTCTGACCCTCCCAATGATGGAGTCCAAGTTCCATTTTCTCTTGCCTTTTTCCATGATATACGAGATGGCTGACAGAAGTTTAAATCCAGCAATATCCAGAAAATACCTGGTAAAAATATATAAATGAATAAATATTAATCCCCTAATTAGATATAAGCTGTCACCATGAAGCATCTAAAGAAATAATCACTTCTTCTCAAGAAAGCTCAGGCTGGATCTATACTAACTTTCAGAATGCAGATTAGCTGCATCGAACTGGATTATATGAGAGTGTAGAATCATATAATCCAGTTCATTGTGGTTAATCTGCATTCTGAAACAGCCCTGGGCGGTGGCATGCCTTGGATATGCTCACTGAGGCATTCTAGGAGATCCCTGACCCAGAATGCCTCTACTGAATGCCACCCAGAATGCCTCAAAGTGCATGGAAGCACCTCCAGATGACTCCCAGCAGCCCCAGACGGCAGCATGCCTTGGATGTGCTCACTGAGGCATTCTGGGAGCAGTAGTTCCCTGACTCCTACAGCTCCCAGAATGCCTCATCTATGGCATGCTGCTGGCTGGGGCTGCTGGGAGTCATCATCCAGAGGCACTTCCTTGGGCCTAGGCAGGCTCAGTGGCCTTCGGAGGAGGTAAGTGGCAAGGGCGGAGGAGGTCCTTGAAAGGAGAGCAGCGGGAGTCACATGGGGTATAGTGTTGGAAGAGGGGTAGTCTTACACGGTGAGTATATCCCTAACTCTGTATTTTATCTTTAAAAGTTGAGGGTCGTCTTATACCCCCAGTCGCCTTGTATGCCGGAAAATACGGGATATCCCGTCCTATCTCAGCCTTCGTAGAGGGACTCAGGGCGGCTAACAACTGACACCACATAGTGCCTACAATAAGAAAAAGCATAAATATATGCATTATACTAAAAACAATATAAAAGAATATTAAAATATTAAAACACATCGCAGATTAAGTGTAGACAGTATAACAGTGGTCTGGATGGTTTTATTGGCCCCCAGCATCTGGATTTGTTTATTTCCTTGTTTGTTCTCTACCAGGATACCCATATCACTAGGGACATCAGGAGATCAGAAAATATATTTTGCTAGTTATTGTTAGAGGTACATAGATAAGAGATTCATTGAAATACCTGGAAAGACAACAGCACAAGAGTTGATGTGTTTGGTAAATGTCAGAAATAAATATGCCTCACGTGCATACAGAGACATTTACAAAGAAAACAAGTGCTCTATCAATCAATCAATCAAATCTCAGATTGTTATGATGCAGGAAGGGAAAACTGCTGGCAAAGAAGGATTGAATACTGGTTACAATATATAAAGCTCAGGTTCTGTATATTGACTTTTGTATATTTTATTGGTGACTTAATAGATCATATAACAGAACCAGGTTCATTAATTATCCAGCTTCATCGGTTTGGAGTTATGCAAAAGAAACCTCTTGCTTACAGTAAATAGAATGTACTGACCTAGCCAGATGCTTTGCTCTCCAAAAACTTCTGAATATTTTATTCATTTTTTGCTTCAGCAATATACTGTGCACACACACACACACACACACACACAGTGGTGGGTGAGTGGGGGAACCTACAAACAGATGCAAACACCGATTTTGCAAAAGCATATCCATCCGTCTACTATCAACATCTGCTGACACACACTCCTGTCTGGTCAGTTACAAATCCATAGGGGGAAGCATGAAAGGAAATCCCAGAGATATTGCTCAGGCAATGATTATTAAGAAAGGTTGCAAGCAAAAAAATTCAAACACTTTGGACAACAGATTCCCTGAGGAGGATACTTCCTCTGCCTTTAATGTTTATGCAATGATATCTTTTTAAAAGTCATTTTTTCATTTCCATTGCATAGTCATTGTTAATACAATTATTTGTTTATTTTATTAAAATGAACCCACAACTTCAAAATAACATCATGTAGAAGTCAAGCTAAAAAACAAAACACAGGAAATCTAGGAGATCTAGAGATGCCTTCTAACAGAAAAGAGATTTCCCCACTTGCACAAGGCAATACTGCCAGATACTTCCAATTTTGCCACCTCAATGCAGTCCTCTGTATTTTATCTCATAATATTCTAGAGCAGTGTTTCTCAACCAGTGTGCCGTGGCACACTAGTGTGCCGTGAGCGATCATCAGGTGTGCCGCGAGAAAAGCTCTCTGCCCCCCTTCCTTCCCCCCTCGTCCTGCCGAACTCCTGCTGCTTGGGGGAGGAGGAGGAAGGACCGGGCGGCAGCGAAGAAAAAAAAGAAGGGGCTGAGCGCCGCCTCCTTTGGCCGTTTCCCCAGCCAGCCTCCAATCCGCCATGACTCCCACCATGACTCTTGCCCCTCGCTCGCTGAAGCTGCGCAGAGGAGGAGCCCTGCCCACTGAAGCCCATCCACCGCTCATGCTCCTCCTCTATGGGAGAGCTGAAGTCGGGGGAGGGAGCTCACACAGATTTGCCAGCCTTGAGGGGGCAGTACCAAGCCAGCAGTGGCAGAGCCAGCACAATGCTGGCTTGGCACTGCCCCCTCAAGGCTGGCAAAGCTGTGGGAGAACTGAAGCCGGGGGCATGGCACGGCCTGGCTCCTCCCCCTCCCCCGGCTTCGACACTCCCAGCAACTGCTCCCAGCAGGCCACCATCCCCAGCCGTTCTTTACTGTGTTAGAGTGTCATTTTGTGTCATTTTGGTTGGTGGTGTGCCCCCGGATTTTTTTAATGTTAAAAGTGTGCCGCAGCTCAAAAAAGGTTGGGAAACACTGTTCTAGAGCACTGCTTCTTAAATTGTGGGCTCTGACTCAGGTCTCCTTAGCTGAATGTTAAGGTCATAAAAATTTGGCATCAGTAAAAGGTTTCTGAATTCCATCCATTTACAGAAAATGCTTCAGCTGTACTCCACGAAAGGGAAAGCCCGCCTGTTTAGCAAATCTTCAAATGCTGATTTATTATAAATAAAGGTTTGATTTAAAATATTTTTATTAGTTTTCTTATATACAATAAATTTAAAAGGAAAAATAGGTAAAGTTGGAGCTGGGAATAGGCAAGGATATCTAACATGCAGGGGGTAAATGTTTTATATACTTATATACAGGAGCCCCCAGTGGTGCAATGGGTTAAACTCTTGTGCTGGAAGGACTGCTGACTGAAAGGTCAGCGGTTCAAATCCAGGGGGCAGGGTGAGCTCCTGTCTGTCAGTTCCAGCTTACTTTGTGGGAACATGAGAGATCTAAGCATCCCCTGGGCAACACCTTGCAGATGGCCAATTCTTTCACACTAGAAGAAAATTGCAGTTTATCAAGTTGCTCCTGACATGGGGGGAAAAACAGAGGTCACATAAAAATTTCCCAGGGAAAGGGGTCACAAGTGGGTAATTTTTTTTAAAAAAACCACCTGTTCCAGAGTACTGCTTCTTAAAGTATGGGTCTCTACTCCATATGGGGTCCCCTTAGCTCAATATTAGGGTCATGAAAAAATTGCCACTTATAAATTTACACAAAACTGTTAACAACAACGTGCAGACTTTATAGTGGAATTTGCATGATTCAGCTGTACTTCATAAAAAAGAAAATTAGCCTGTTTAACAAGCCTTGCAAATGATTTATTGCAAATGTTTGATTTTTATACCTATTTTATATACCCATATATCTGGCCACATGAAAAAAATTCTCACACAGAATGGATAATAGGTAAATAAAGTTTAAGAAGCCAGGATCTAGAGCACTTCAGCAGCAATCTTCAGTATTTGCTTTTAGACAGGACAGAACACCATTGCATGTTTCCAGTACAGGAGAAGGAACTAATAACCCATTGTGCCACCAGGGGCTGTCCCCCCAAAAAGAAAAAGGTAGGGAGAAGCACTTTGTTTTGGACTACAAGTCCTGGGATCCCTGGTCACTGGCTACTCTGGCAATGGGATTATAGAACACTTAAGGGAATATATAAATTCCTTATTAAAACAACTTGGCTGGCTTCTGCTTCATGCCCAGGCACAATCCAAAGTGCTGGTCTTTGACACTTGGAATCAGTGCTGGATTTAGGACAAATGAGTCCATGTGCTAGTTAAGTCATGAGGCCCTGAAGGAGGTAGGCCTGGAAGGTCTACACTGACTGCTTTCTGGCACTCTCCCATAGACTATCAATTCTATCATTATGTCTGGAATCACTCTGAAACAAAATGCCTTCAAATTAAAATTGAACCATATAAGCAAAATATTTGGGGGGGGGGGGGAGAAAAGTGGGGCCTCCAGGCCAATGGGGCCCTGTGCTTAAGCACACCTAGGACAATGGTAAATCAGGCACTGTTTGGAGTCATTGGCAGGTTTAAAAGATGGTCACCAACATTTGAATTGTGTCAAAATTGACTGGTATCTAATATAGTCTTTGAAAGGCTGAACCACATTTTTGATCAGAGCCTTTCAGGAACCTAGCTGTGGCACGTTGGCCTAAATGTACTTCTCAAGACATCTTTAAAGGAAGCTGCACGTAGAACAAACATTTCAGTAATCAAGCTTGAAGGTTACCAGAACATGGATCTAAGAAGAGCTGTACAAACAAGTATGTTTCTGAGCACAAAGACGTATCAAATGATCAATCAATGACCACAGGTGTAAACCAGAAATGCACCAAAATCCACATATATCAGAACAGATGCTGAATAGGCTTGCTGCCAAGATCTTCTAGGATGGCATTTGATTGCCTTCTCAGATGTGCAGCACCCTCCATGTTATGACACATCTAGGACATGCAGAGATCCTTTAAAAAAATCAGTATTAAAAAGACCTGTAAGCTGCCCCCTCCAAAGGCTGTATAAAGATTGCCACTAATCAAAAAGGAGCATTAGGCAAAAGCCACAATTAGTTTGTAAACATGTTCAACAAGAAAATCTTAGAATGGCTGCTTATAGCATTAACGTAAGGTACATCTACATTAATGCAGTTTGATTCCACTTCAACTACCATGGCTTAATGCTATGGAATCATTGGTCTTGGAGTTCAGCCAAGGCACCAGCACTCTTTGGCAGAGAACGTTAAAGACCTACCACTCCCATGATTCCATAGCATTGAGCCTTAACAGTTAAAGGGGTGTCAAACTGCATTAATTATACAGTGCTGATACACTCTCAGAATGCCATCCAATGAAAGTATGCTTACTTGAGATCATGTTGCACAGAATACAATGAAATTTACTTCTGTAAAATACAGTCAGGGAAGTGTCCAATATGAACTTGATTACAAAGAGGGCAGTTACCGAGCTAAACAGTTTTAAAATGTATTTATTTGTTTACATCATTTTTATCCTGCCCATTTCAGCCTGAAGGCGACTCAGTGATATCTTGCTATTGTGGGTACAGTTTAGATCAGTGGTCCATGGACCACCAGTGGTCTGCAAGAACTAAAGTATGGTCCGCGGCCTCACCTTTACTACACTGTTGCAACGTCTCATGGAACACGGACCCTTCCTCAGCTCTAGATTATTAAATAAAACAGTACAATCAATATAACTCACATATAAGCAATAACACAAAAAATTAAAAACCTTATGGCCGGTCCAGATGTAATATATTAAAATTTTAAAATAAATAAACACTGGGTGCGAACAGAGGTAGGATGTATCTAAGCAGGAGGGTTTTAAGGATTATGTGGGGAGATCAACCCAACAGGTAGTTAAAGTACTTCTGAGGACATTTTACAGGGAATTGGTCAGAGCAGGGCGTTGTTTACTTTATTCAGAGAAGGCACACTAGAATAGCCACATTTTCAGGTTAAAACTATATTTCTACAGAACTTACATGTGATTTCTTTCCTGCACAATAAACTATCTGCCTATATATTCCAAAAATACATACAATTGATTAAATATCTGTAGGGGGTGGGGAAAGCTTGATCTTATAAGATTGATTCATAGCATTTGTTTACATGTATTTTAGTGGGAAGGGAAAAAAGAAAGAACATAAGCTCAACAGGCTGAGAAAATGGACCAGTAACTCTCCTTATTCCTTAAATACAGAACACACTCCAGCAAAGTCCCTATGAACTTACAATGCTCCACTAAGAATCTGTTCCCTACACAGAAAGAGTGAAGCAATTTCTGCAGAGGGAAAAACGTATTATTCAGCTACGCAGAATGAATAAATAATTCAGTGAATCACTAATCAGTGTAGGATAACCCATTAGACCAAGCCACTTCCCTTTTCATCTACTTCCTTCAGTGAGATCTCTTGTCGGAACTACATGGCAAAAAAAGCAAGCCCTTTTTTCCAGCTACACATTTAAGCCAGAATGCTAAATAACATACTATTATCCCACAACACAAAGAGATGAGGTGGGAACTAGAGCGATGACAAAAAATAAATAAAATCAGAATATGCTCCTAAATATGGACTTTCTCCAGCAGTGCCACCTGGTCCACTACAGTTGTTGATGGGAAAGTTACAATTACATCCACAAGAAAGCATATCATCCTTCATTCATGATAATTCAATACTAACATTATGTTACTATCTCTTTAATGTTTCAAAAAAAGAAATCCCTAAATGTAACTAGTTGCTTAGTACTAGTTACTGCCAAACAGCTGAAACAGCTTATCCATTGCTTTTGCAACCACCTGTGGGAATTTTGTCTTTCTTTTGTTGCTGTTGTGTTTCCTCAAATAATTTCATGGCAATCCCAAGGCAAATCTATAACTGGGTTTTCTTGGCAAAACTTGGTCAGAGTGGGGTTGCCATGGCCCTCCTCTGAGGCTGAGAGATGTGACTTCCTCAAGGTCCCCCACTGGGCTTCCACAGCCAAGCAAGTTTTCAAACCTTGGTCTCCCAAAATCCTAGTCCAAAGTGAAAATCACTAAGATCTTTCTTTTATCCTAAGCAATTTCTTAGCCAAAGGAGGAGACCCCCCTACAGCAATGCACCCTGGGAAGCAAAAGTTACACCCTAAGGTAGGTTGATCTCCAAAGGCTAGAGGTCTTCTCCAAAAGAATCCACCTCATTCAGAAGAATGGAGATGCAACCACATATATTTTTGAGATCTCCACTGGGAGAGCAGAAGCCAATGCATCTATGGACAATAATTTCATTCTAGGTAAGGTAAAGGTCAAGTTTCCCCTAACATTAGGTCTAGTCATGTCTGACTCTGGAGAGTGGTGCTCTATTTCTCAGCCGAAGTGTCAGCTTTGTCCTTAGATGCCTCCAAGGTCATGTGGCTGGCCAGACTGAATGGAGCGCTGTTACCTTCCCAACAAAGCAGTACCTATTGATCTACTCACGTTTGCATTTTTCAAACAGCTAAGTTAGCAGAAGCTGGGGCTAGCAATGGGAGCTCACACCATTCCCCGGATTCGAACCACTGACCTTTTGGTCAACAAGTTCAGCAGTTTAACTCCACTGTGCCACCAGGGGCTCCTTCATTTCATCCCAGCAACTACAACTACCAAATGTCAAGGTCTATTTCCTCAAACTCCACCAGTGTTCACATTTGGGCATACTGAGTATTTGTGCCAGGTTTAGTCCAGATCTATCATTGTTTGAGTCTACAATGCTCTCTGGATGTAGGTGAACTACAACTCGCAAACTCAAGGTCAATACCCACCAAACCCTTCCAGTATTTTGTGTTGGTCATGGGAGTTCTGTGTTCCAGGTTTGGTTCGATTCCATTGTTGGTGGAGTTTAGAATGCTCTTTGATTGTAGGTGAACTATAATACCCAGCAACTACAACTCCCAAATGACAAAATCAATCCTACCAGTATTTGGGTGTCTTGGGTATTTGTGCCAAATTTGGTCCAGTGAATGAAAATGCATCCTGCATATCAGATATTTACATTACAATTCACAACAGTAGCAAAATTACAGTTATGAAGTAGCAACGAAAATAATTTTATGGTTGGGGGTCACCACAAAATGAGGAACTGTATTAAGGTGTCATGGCATTAGAAAGATTGAGAAACACTGACTTAGAGGTATATTTTGAAGACTTCAAAGGAGCATCAAAACATATGACAAGGCTAACCTACTGGCTTTCTCTGCTACAGGTTTCTTTCCTTCAGTGCCTGCCTACATAATTGGAAAGCCAGCCCTCCTTCTTAATTAATCACCTAAAGGCAGCATAAATAAATATGCATATCTTCTGAGATTTTTAAAACTTCTATTATTCTGCTTGCAGCTATCAGTGATATCAAGTTTTATACTTTCTGAAAGAAGAGAAGCGTTTTCACTTGGAACTCATTGACTGGTTGGGGTTAATAGGTTAATGGGATGCCATGCACAAACACAGTTCTTTCTTTGATTTCAGTTCCATTGTTGGAGAGGGATGCACTTACAGGGTAACAGAGCTTTTGCAAACAAGAAGGCAAGCAAGCAGCAGCCTGGAAGCCCACATAATGAAATAAGCCTTTTTGGATGGCTGTTCCTTTAAAAGATAAAATTAAATTAGACTAAGAGCCAGTAGTCAAAGGACATATTTTTGGAAATGTCAGGAGAAAGAGTATTAACTGTCATATGGGATAAAAAATGTAGTAATATTCTTTTAAAAGCTCTCAAAAATCCAGCCATTGTATGAAATATTTTTTTGGAGTGGCCAAGGCTAACATCTAAACATGGGAACATACAATGAAATGGTGAAGGGTTACATATCCATTAGCTAAGGATTTTTTCTCTCTCTTTTTGCAACTAATGTAATTGCCTTTAAGCACAGGTTCCACATTTCTTCCATTATTTATGATGTGAAAGGCTTCTTTCATTTATCGTACGTGTCTTCAGCCTAAGTGACTGGTGGAAGGACTATTGGCAAAAGTTTCCCACATCACTCTTACACCCTCTTGATATTGAAAACCCATAATGGGAAGAATGCCGGGTGGAGGAGAAAGAGAAAAATAAAGAATCTGAGTTTTTTTATAAGTCTGCTTGGGGTCGATTTCTTGGAAATACAGATCTAACACTACTGGAATGATGCTCAGAGGCAATTCAAGAGCCACCATCTGGGAAACAAAGATAAAAGGAGGAAATTCCATTTAATAATACACATCCACTATGCTACACATAGGGAATAAAGTTCTATGCCTCCATCTTTCATTTGAAGTATAGACACCCCAGTACTATCTGGTAGCTTTCATTACCTTGAGACTTGGGTGTATCAACACTGTAGACTTAATGCAGTTTGACACCACTTGAACTCCCATGGTTCAGTGCTATCGAATCATAAACTCTTTTGTTTTTTCTCCGAAAAGGCAAAAGACTTTGTGATTCCATAGTACTGAGAGTGGGAGTTCAAGTGCGTTAAGCCTACAGTGTTGATGCACCCTAATATGTTGCCAAAGTACAACTCCCATGATTCCACAGTACTGAGCCCAGTAATTCAAGTTGTGTTAAACTTTATTAATTATCTATATAAATAAAAATGTAATTTTCATTTGTGGGATTAACATAATTCAAAAACCACTGGTCGAATTGTCACCAAATTTGGACACAATACACCTATCAGGCCAACAAGTGCCCATCACTCATAAAACACTGAAAAACACAGCAAAAAGCCAACCCCCCCCAAAAATACATTCCAACATATGTCAAAACCACACACACACACACACACATGCAAACACACATATATACACATATACACAAATATATACACACAAAGCATATATACACAGACTGGGCCATAGCAACACACAGCAGGGGATGGATAGTACAGGATAAATTCATCTCTAGCTTTAAGGCCGACCAGTATGGTGCTACAGTATATCTAATCCCAGAAAAATTTCAGCACTCAGAACAGCTCCTGAGATCTAGTCTGAAACCCTGGATTTCAGTACCACCAGCTGCCAAAAATAACCCTCTCTTCCTCTCCTTCTCCCCATCATCATTCTGCCTTATAGAGACCATTTCTTCTGTCGAGGAGTTATTTCTCCTTTGCCTGGCGAACTGTGACTGATTACACTATGTATGTAACAAAATTTGAGAAATATTCTGTTCCTTGCTTGAAATTGTTATAGCCTGCTTAATTATATGGTATTTACCTGAAAGTAATTGCTATACCCCAGAAAACTCTTGTGGCTGCAACAAACAATGTTGAATTGGTTGAGACTCTATGAGATATTCATTGAAAAACTATAGCAAAATGTGCTGCATGATGTCCCACAAAAAAAGGTTTTTGCAGTTTCATAAACATTTTCCATGATTTTATGATAGAACCAATTAGGTCAGGGCTGTCCAACTGCTACCAGCCCAAGGGCCGGAATTCTTGTCACTGATCACCTGGGGGGCTGCAGTGTGAAAAAGCACCCCAGGGCCCAAGTTTGCCCAGGCCTGCTATAGAGTTGCTGTAAGTAGGTGGAGACTCCTTCTTCGTAGGCTTTGAAGCAGAAGCTTGATGTCCCTCGGGGGGGGGGGGGGTGCTTTGAATGCAGTCCTCATGCTTCTTGGAAGGGGGTTGGACTGGATGGCCCACGAGGGGCCTCACTTTGTACCTGGTTGCTGTGTCCTGCTTAAGTCTGAGTACAGTGGCCACTTTTTAAGAGAGGGGTACCCAAAAATAGAGGCTTTTTTCAGAAAAAAACAATCAAAAACACCAGGAGGGCCAAAGTTTGCCCGTGCCTTTTGTAGATGCCCACCCCCCAGTCTGTGGGTATTTCTCATATATCTGTGGAGTGAACAGGGTGGGCGAAAGAACTCTTGTCTGCTGGAGACAAGTGTGAATGATGCACCTGTGATTAGCATTGAATAGACTTGCAGCTTCAAGGCTTGGCTGCTTCCTGCCTGGGGGTACTCTTCTGTTCTGAGTTTGAACTTCGCCAACGAAGTAATTCTAAACTTCTTTAAATATCAAAAAGCAAACTTTGTTGAAGGGGAAGAATAAATAAATAAGGAAGGAAGGAAGGAAGGAAGGAAGGAAGGAAGGAAGGAAGGAAGGAAGATGGGAAGAGGGAAGAATGAGGGAGGAATAAATGCAAGAATAAAAAGAAATAAAATAAAAATAAAATAAAAATAAAATAAAAATAAAATAAAATAAAAATAAAATAAAAGAATAAAAGAAATGAAGAGAGGAAGGAAGGAAGATGGATAGAGGGAAGAAATGAGGGAGGAATAAATGCAAGAATAAAAGGAAATAAATAAAATTAAAATAAATTAAAATAAAATTAAAATAAAATAAAATAAAAGCAAGAATAAAAGGAAGGACGGAAGGATGGAAGAACGGAAAGAAGGAAAGAAGGAAAGAGCCCACCCCAGCAAAACAGCCCTCTGCTTCAGCCTACCTTAGTTCGGTATCCTTCCCAAATCTCAGCTACTGAATCCCGTTCTTACACCCAGTGGATTGAGGCGTCGCGATGTTTCAGAGGGAGGTCGAAATCCCATGTGTGGGCCGCAGGCGTGATCTCGCATTGAGATTGAAATCCCGTGTGTGGCTGGCGTCTCGCGATGCTTGCCAAATCCCGTGCAGAGTCCGGAAATGGAGAAGCCGCCGGCGGGAGCCTGGGAGAGTGAGAGGAGGGGCCTTCGAAGGCTCCTCTTCTCGCTTCCTGGTTCCCGCTGGCGGCTCCTCCCATTGGGCATTGCAGAGGGTGGGGGAGCGCTCTTCCTTGCCCTCTGCAATGCCCAACGGGAGAAGCCGCCGGCGGGAGCCTGGGAGAGCGCGCGGAGGGGCCTTCGACGGCTCCTCTGCTCGCTTCTTGGCTGGTGTAGTCTCACGATGCTTGCCAAATCCCGTGCGGAGTCTGGAAATAGAGAAGCCGCCGGCGGGAGGCTGGGAGAGCGAGAGGAGGGGCCTTCGAAGGCCCCTCCTCTCGCTCTCCCAGGTTCCCGCCGGCTTCTCCCATTAGGCATTGCAGAGGGTGGGGAGAGGAAGCCTCTGCAATGATGGGAGGAGCCGCCGGCGGGAACCAGGAAGCGAGATGAGCCTTCGAAGGCCCCTTCTCTCGCTCTCACAAGCTCCCGCCGGCGGCTTCTTCCATTGGGCACTGCAGAGGGCAAGGGAGAGCGCTCCCCCGCCCTCTGCAATGCGCAATGGGAGGAGCCGCCAGCGTGAACCAGGAAGCGAGAAGAGGAGACTTCGAAGGTCCCTCCTCTCGCTCTCCCAGGCTCCCGCCGGTGGCTTCTCCATTTCCGGACTCCACACGGGATTTGTCAAGCATCGCGAGACTACGCCAGCCACACATGGGATTTCGATCTCAATGAGAGATCACGCCTGCGGCCCACACACGGGATTTCGACCTCCCTCTGAAACATTGCAGAGGGCAGGGGAGCGCTCTCTCTTAAAACAGCTGGAGGGTAGGCGGGCCGCATCCAAGGGGCTGGCGGGCCATGTGCGGGCCGCGGGCCGCCTGTTGGGCAGGCCCAAATTAGGGAATGACATTTATAATCTAGAAATAAACATTGTTTCATATAGTGTTATCAGTGAGAGACATGCTGACATAAAGACTTTGTTTTAAGTTCTTCGCTAAACACATGGGAGGAAGAGATTTACCTTGGTACTACTGACTGGTGCATTGAGTATTGTGTATGGAAGTGAAGATGTACTATCTCCACATCTATTCGCAAAAATACTTTTCAAATATCCAAACATAGATTAAGCTGCCTTCAGTTTCTGGAGGATCCTTATCCTTTAGGAGAAGACTTTGGAGATAGGCCTGTCTTGGGACTTTTTTAAAAATTTGTTTAAAACTTTTGTATCCCGATCTTCTCACCTCCGTAGAGAGACTCAGACCAGCAGACAGCAAGAATTCAATGCTAACATTAAAATCTAAAACATCATAAATAACAATAAAATTACCAATACATTTAAAATAAATTACATAAAAAACCGTTTGCCAAGGTAAAATCATGTCCAACTCAGTCCATGTATTCAGTCCATATATTGTGGTCAATAACTTAGTCGATTAGTGATCTCTGCCCTCATTCTGTGAAGGCCTCATTCCACAGCCCTGTTTTCACTAACTTCCTAAAGGTCAGGAGGGAACTCCCTCCTTTGGGATGGAGTTTCACAGCCAGGGGGCCACCACAGAAAAGGCCCTGTCTCTCATCCCCAGCAGATGCGCTTGCGAAGGTGGTGGGACCGAGAGCAGTGCCTCTCCAGATGATCTTAACACTCTCTGGTTCATAGGGGAGAATACAATCAGACAGGTAAACTGGGCTAGAACTCTATAGGGTTTTGTAAGTCAAAACCAGCACTTTGAATTGTGCTCGGAAGCTAATTGGCAGCCAATGGAGCTGACACAACAAGGGAGTTGTATGCGCCCTGTACCCTGCTCCCATTAGTAATCTGGCTGCCGAGCATTGAAATAATTGCAGCTTCCAGGCAGTCTTCATAGGCAACCCCATGTAGAGAGCATTGGAGTAGTCTAGACTGGATGTAACCAGAGTGTGGAACACCATGGCCAAATTAGACTTTCCAAGGTATGGGCACAGCTGACACATGAGCCTTAGCTGTGCAAAAGCTCCCCTGGGCACCGCCAAGACCTGGGGTTCCAGGCTCAGCAATGACTTTTGCTTCTGCTAATGCATTGCTAGAGAAGTGTTTTCCCATTTCCCTTTCTCATATTTATTTATTTATTTATTCAAACTTCTATCACCGCCACTCCCCGTGGGCTCGGAGCGGTTCACAAGTCTGGATAACAAAACAATAGGCAACAGACACTACAACATCAAAGAAAGAAAGAGGGAGAAGGAAGGGAGAAGGCAGGGGAGGGAAGGGGTGGGGCAGAGGTAGAGCACGAAATGTGGCATCTGCTACCTATATGTCATTTACCAGAACCTTTCATACTACAAGTGCTATGATTCCACTATAACTGACATGACAGCATCCTGGAATTTGTAGTTTGCCAAGGCAGATGAATGGTTTAGCTCATAATACTAAATGTGTGTATATGTCTTTAATGCATTTGCCAACTTACACAGCCCTATGGATTTCATAAGATTATTTTTGGCAAGGAATACACAGAGATGGTTTCACCAGCTCCTTCTTCTGACATATTGCTTACAGTATCTGGCATATGTGAGTGATCTCCCATTCAGGCCCACAGCACCTTATATTTGTGGTGGTCTCCTATTCAAGGACTACCCTTAACTGAAGCCATTTTAGTTTCCATGATCAGATAGTTGGTGCCTTCTGCAAATTCCAACCTAAGATGATGCCATGATAGTTAAAACTAGTATCACATTGTAACAATTGTGTTACACTATATAGTGTAACATCATGTAACATTCCTCAAGGCTACACATGTGAAAAGACCCTGGCTAAAATCATAGAATCATAGAGTTGAAAGAGACCACAAGGGCCATTCAGTCCAGCCTCCTGCCCAGCAATCAAAGCACAATCACACAATCAAAGCACTCCTGACAGACTGCCAATCCAGGTTAATAAATACCTTAAGGATCCTTTCTGATATTGGAAGCTAAGCAGAATTACTCCTGGTTAATAAATTGATGAGAAATTGTCAATGGGGGGTTGTAGTTTGCCAAGAAAACTAAATGTACCACCATAAGGAAGGCTGAGCAAAGGAAGATAGATGCTTTTGAACTGTGGTGTTGGAGGAAAATTCTGAGAGTGCCTTGGACCGCAAGAAGATCCAACCAGTCCATACTCCAGGAAATAATGCCTGACTGCTCATTGGAGCGAAGGATAGTCGAGGCAAAGATGAAGTACTTTGGCCACATCATGAGAAGAGAGGAAAGCTTAGAAAAGACAATGATGCTAGGGGAAATGGAAGGAAAAAGGAAGAGGGGTCGACCAAGGACAAGGTGGGTGGATAGTGTCCTTGAGGGGACTGGCTTGACTCTAAAGAAGCTGGGGGAGGTGACAGCCGACAGGGAGCTCTGGCGTGGGCTGGTCCATGAGGTCACGAAGAGTTGGAAGCGACTGAACTAATAAACAACAACAAAGTTTGCAGAGGGACTTGAGTTGTAGTAGTATTACTAGCTGAACCCAGCACGCGTTGCTGTGCCCTATTTAGGAGATGCGAGAAAGTCTGAGTATGTAAGGTTGGAATTGATGTTACTTATGGTCTTGGTGGGTGTGTGCATGTGTCTATATGTATGTATGTGTGTGTATGTATGTATATATGGGTGTGCATGTGTATATTTATATATGTGTGTGTATATGTGTGTGTATGTGTATATATGTGTATGTATGTATGTGTGTGTGAATGTGTATATATGTGTATTTATGTATATGTGTGTATGCATGTTTATATATGTGTATGTATATATGTGTGTATGTATGTATATATTTGTGTATGTATGTGTGGATGTGTATATTTGTGTATGTATGTGTATATATGTATACGTTGTATGTGTATGTATGTGTATTTATGTATGTGTGTGAATGTGTCTATATGTATATATGTGTGTGGATGTGTATATGTGTGTATGTATGTGTATATATGTATATGTGTGTTGATATGTGTGTATGTACTGTATGTGTATATATGTATATGTGTGTATATGTGTGTATGTATGTGTATACAGTATATGTATATGTGTGTGTATATGTGTGTATGTATGTGTATATATGTATATGTGTGTATGTATATATGTGTGAATGTGTCTATATGTATATATGTGTGTGCATGTGTATATGTGTGTATGTATGTGTATGTATGTATATACAGTATGTACATGTATATATGTGTGTCAAAGGGGGAAGAATGTCATGGGAAAGAGAGGGTGGGAAAGGCTGGGAATGGAAAGTGGATGGAGAGGGGCTGGAGAATGGGGGAAGTTAAGATTGGGAGAGGAAGGAGGAAACTACCGAAAGGGAAGAGTGGGGTTGGGAAAGGTTGTTTGAGAAGTGTGTGTGAGTGTGTGTGTGTGTGGGGGGGGTGGTGGGAACTGAGACGGGAAGGGAGGAAGAGGTTTGCCGTGGCCAAGGAGAGAGAAGCCTGGGGCCGCCTCCTCCTTTCCCCATCCCTAGAAGGGAGAAAGCATTGAGGAGAATGAAAGTAGGGAGGTGAAGAAGATCTTGGAGGGGGAAAGAGAAGCAGCAGTGCACCTCTTCGCGGGCCGCAGTCTCGCAACTCCGCCGTGGAGATTTCGCCTCTCCTGCTCCTGGGAAGGCCCCAAAGTGGAGGAGGAGGAGGAGCGGGAGCGCGTCCCCTTCCCTCAGCCATGTGGAGGGCCTCCTGCCTGCCTGCCTCTCTCTAAGGTGAGGGGCTACTGGCGGTGGACCAAGCGGGCATGGCCATGGGACTACACTTCCTGTTCCTTAGTGCCCACTCTCCGCCCTCCTTGCCAGTGAGCCGTGCGGTGCCTTCTGGGAAGTGTAGTCCCGTGGCCGGTTTCTCCACTGTCTCCCTGCCACTTCTGAACCCGGGTTGCGCGGGCTGTGCCGTGGGTACCTCTTCCGCTGCCTTCTTGTCCTCCTCTGTCGCCTTCCAGCCGCTCCCGGACCTGGGCAGCGGGTGAACGAGGACTGAGGGCGAGGGGGGGTGCTTGAGTGCGCCGCAAGCGCCGCTACACTTGGTGTCTATGGGGTTATTTTGGGGGTCAGTTTTAGGGGTCTTGCGAGGTACCTAGGGTGGGTTTTTTGTGCCCTATAGGTACCTCGTGGTCTGTGGGAATGTGTTCGGTGGTTTTTGTGGGTCGGGGTGTTATAGTTTGGCCGTGCATAACGGCCATCCCACGACCACTCTCTTTTTATATATATAGATTAACTGAGAAGTACGTATGAAAGGGCTCCAGGCACACCTTTTTCACTCTCAAAATTAAGGCTAATAAAAAGGACATATTAGTACATTAATCTTGTCAAGGGCACATCAACTGTAATATACACTGGAAAGCACCAAGGGCAGGTAGATCTGAGGGGAAGTGCTCTTACATACAATTTCCATAGATGGTTTATCATTCCTCAAGGCTACAAACCAAAGTGCCGAAGAGAGCTCAAACCAAACAAATGAGCCAGCTCACTATTCCCCCCTTAGATACCATTACATTTGTCTTGATCTACAAAATTGTAAAATTCAGTTCTTGTTAAGCAGACTACAAATCATGTGTAAGCTTCTAATCTGTGATGTGCATGATTGCTAACTATATTTAATTAAACAAGAGCAACAAATTCTTAGGACTGTTATTTGAAAACAGAGCCATATAGCTGCTTGTGACTCAGCAGTTCTAACGCAAGCCATGGTTACATCACGTCGAAGTTACGGCATCCAGCACACAATCAAATTGAATAAAGGGAGTTTGCTTGTTTACAGAAAGCACAAAAAGAAATATCTCTTTGTGAGCTTTATGCTCTTTGTCTAATATAACAAAGAACACAAAAAGAGGAAGGCTTGAGAAGAAGTCGATCAAAACAAAATTAGAAGAAGAAAGGAAAATGGACCTGATGCCTGTTGGGAAAGAGAAAAGAAGTAAAAAAAAACCCTTCAAAATGTTAGCATGTCATTACCTGTTTGTTTGAGGAATAACAAAGCATGTGCTTCTGTTTTAAAAGGACACTTCAAGAGGATACCACCTTACCCCTTTCAAACCCTCTCTGCTTAGTCAGAATCCCATACCATGGGATACATGACTGGGAAACACTGCAATTATGAAAAGTCTCAAATTCCTTCAGCATAATCAATGATCAAACATGGTAGAAATGTAGTCTTACTACATCTGAAAAGCAAGAGTCCCCATTCCTGCCATAATGTCACTGAAACCAAAAGTAAGGCCAAAGTAAGACATTGCCAACATCATTCTGTGATTCCCAGAACCAAAATGTGGTAAACTATTAGACAGTTACAATGAGAGTATCTAAATAAAGTAATCATTTTAAAATAACAAAACCGTTGTAGTAGATTACTGTTACACAATAAAGTAGTTAGACTCCATTTTTTAATATATATATATATATATATATAATTCACAAAATGTATTTTTTCCACTATACAGGAGTTACATACATCTGACTTACAAACAACTCATACTTAAGAATGGCAGTTAGATAACAGGAGAGAAATCTACTCTTCAAAGCGAAATCCACTCCTGAAAGAGTAATCATGGGGAAAAGATGTTTCCACTGAAACTTTTTCACCAGTCATTGTTTCCACAAGAACCCAAAATTTTCAAAATCCAATTGTTGCTGGGACAGAAAGTGAGGTGAAATCTTCTGAATGGGACACAGATAGCAAAATAACACAGGGGTGTTAACTCTTCCCTATACTATCCAAAACTTATAGGGAAGGGTTAACATCCCTATTGATGACTGAGATTATGGGTTATGTAAGTTATACTTAAAAATGTACCTGTTCCAACTTACATACAAATTCAACTTAAGAACAAATCTACACAACCTATCTTGTTTGTAACCCAGGGACCAATTATGGTTACTGCTTACAGTAATTTAGTTGGTAAAAAGTGTTGTTTAATTAACTGCTCAAATATTGTCAAAGTTACGTATTAACTTTAAAAATATGTTAAAATTTTCATTGGGTTGAATTATAACTTGCTGCAGAAATCAAGCACACAAAAAAGTGACCTGAGTTCCCTACCCTGGCAAATAAAACTGTTCCTTGAACTCATAATTTTGTGTTCCAGCAGATTACCCACAGCAGATTTCCCCTCTCCCTATACTGGCCAACTCATTCCCACAAATCTCTCCTTGTGCCAGCTGACTTACCCTCAAAACTCTCTCTTTCTGCCCAAATCATAGATCTCCATCTCTCTGTGTGCCAGCAAACCTGCACATACTAATGTGTGTCCCAGCCAAGCCAAAAAATGTAACTGATGGAAAAATGAATAGGGATACCAAAAAGATCAAACAAAGAAGGGGGAAAACATAAGGACAAAAGAGTTATATTGTTTGGATCACAAATTTCTCTGCCAGCCAAGTTCTCACAAATTGTTCTTCATGTCCCCCACTGTTAAATACATAGTTCTCTTATGTCTCTCTTATGACTTGTCTATTCACCTCCCACTCTAACCTATCCACCTTTTTGGCACCCATTCCCACTCTCTTCTCCATTTCTCCATTCATTCTAATTTTTTTTTCAATCTTCCCCATTCCCATCTGGCTCTTTTTTCAATTACCCATAATCCCTCACACCTCATACTTATTCAGCACCCTGATTTCCTCTGTTTTCTCCAATCAATATAAAGCTATAGGCAAAGGTCCAGTAAGAGGAGACCAATGGACAAAATAAAAGAAAATATTGAGCTGTGGAGGATGAAGACCACACAAAACAGAAGTACAGTAAGACTCCCATATCTCTGGGAAATACATCAGGAGAAGCATACCACAGACTCACCTGGAAGACCTAGTAAATTCTTACAAAGACCTTCCACCCCCACATGCCAGTAAGTGAAACCATGGATGTGGGTTCTGTGGTGTGAAATAATGTGAAATCTTAAAAGTATATTTTATAAGCAACTCTCCATCAAAATTGAAAATTATGTCAACGTTTCCAGATGAACACCACCCTAAACACACACAAATGGGAGTGGGGTGGAGAACCATGAGGAATTTTCAGAAAGTGTGGCTCTTCTTGAAGATTAGACGTACATTATTAGAATGCAAGATAAACATAACTGAAATGTAATCTAAATCTTGGACTGCAGGAAGATCGAACCAGTCCATACTTCAGGAAATAATGCCTGACTGTTCATTGGAGGGAAGGATATTATGGGCAAAGATGAAGTACTTTGGCCACATCATGAGAAGACAGGAAAGCCTGGAGAAGACAATGATGCTGGGGGAAATGGAAGGATAAAGGAAGAGGAGTCGATCAAGGGCAAGATGGATGGATGGATGATATCCTTAAAGTGACTGGCTTGAGCTTGAAGGAGCTGAGGGTGGTGAAGGCCAACAGGGAGCGCTGGTGTGGGCTGGTCTATGAGGTCACAAAAAGTTGGAAGCAACTGAATAAATAAACAACAATTTAAATCTCTCAAAATATCGTATGTGCTTCTTAAACACTCAAACATGTCCATGCATTTGCTGCTTTTTCTCAACAACATTTGCCTTAGGAGTTCTTCAGAGGCACTGAACAATAAATTAAAATAATTAAGTATCCAATCAGAATGCATGCATACTGCATACATCAGACCTATAAACATCAGAGACTGCTATCCTGTTTATAATCAGTCAACTGTTTTTAACAAATTATTTTGGGTATCAATGATTTTCATCAAACAAAATATAATATTCTCATGATCTTGGTATGTGTGGATCCCATTTCTAATTTTATCTGCTTCCCAGAGAGGTCCAATTCTGTTCAATACCCCTTTTGCGAAACTATAAAGTCTGGTTATCATATCCGACAGTGCACAGTGTGAAGTTTCCATATTCTCTGGATCCAGATTGGTATATGTTTTCATGGGACCCTGGAAAGGTCACTACAAAAAGTTCAGACTTTTTAAAATGAAAGGCTAACTTTTCTGCATAGGAATGCAGACATAAGGCCAGGATGAAGAAAAAGAGTAGAAATTCTTGAACTGGTACACAAACTGTGTCAAGGCTCAAAGTTTTGGCAAATAACTTTGGATAAACCATGTCCTGAAACTGTATTCCTTTAAAGAAAATGCTGGTGTAGATATACCCTAAGATAGGTTCTGGGGGCTTGTGCTAGTTCTTGTTGGTCAATGAACTGACATTTAATCCAAGCAAGACACAGGTAATCCTGGTCAACTGATCAGGAAGGCAGAACAAAGAACAGGGATCCAGCCTGTGTTGGTAGGTTTCCACTTGCCCTGGAAACACAAATCCATAGCTTGGTTGTTCTTCTGGAGTCAGATCTAAGCCTGGATGCCCAGTTTTCACTGTGGCAAGGTGCGCATTTGCACAGTTAAAACTAGTCTGGCCATGTAGCCAGGTACCTTAATTATATGTCATTAGAACTACTTTAAAGGTAAAGGTTTCCCCTTGATATTAAGTCTAGTCATGTCCAACTCTGGGGTATGGTGCTCAATTCCATTTCTAAAATGAAGAGCTGGCGTTGTCCGTAGATGTCTCTAAGGTCACATGGCCAGCATGACTGCATGGAGAGCTGTTACCTTCCCACCGGAGCTGTACCTATTGATCTACTCACATTTGCATGTTTTTGAACTGCTAGGTTTGCAAAAGCTGGGGCTAACACCAGGAGCTCGCCATGCTCCCCGAATTCAAATCACTGACCTTTTGGTCAGCATGCTCAGCAGCTCGGTGGTTTAACCTGCTGCGCTACCGGGGGCTCCTGGCTACTTTAACACATTGGAAACTGTTCAGAAATGTCATTGGGTTCAAAATGGCTGTTGACTGGGGCAGGTTACAGGGATCCTGTGACTCCCCTGTAGACACTACTGCATTGTCACCAGTCCGTTCCCAAGCAGAATTTAAACTGCTGGTTTTGATCTTCAAAGACCTAAATAATCCAGACTATCTGAATGATAGTATCCCCTTAAATATAATGTTCATGTAGCCAGCCATGAACATTAAGATATAAAAGCACGGTTGGTGAGAACTCAGGAAAGTCTGCTTTGTGGCTGTTCCCACAAGATGGAACTCTCTTCCTCCAAAAGTGAAAAGGGTTTTTATTTAAGTTGGCTTATACATTTTAACTATGGTGCTACAGTGTGTAAGCTGTTTTTAAATTTTCGATTAAAATAATGTTATAATAATAATAATAATCTTTATTATTATTCACATCAGAAGCGACTTGCAGTTTCTCAAATCATTCCTGACATGAAAAATAAAATTTAAAAACTTTTTATTTATATCCTGCCCCCTCTCCAGCTCACAACAAATAAATATAAAATCAAGCAACAAAAAACAAAAAACCATAACACGGAGTACATCGTGTCAAAATCAAAAACATTGCAAACTAAATTCACAATATCATAATGACATACACAAATTAATTTAACAGAATCTAAAAGCATATTGTGCCTCAGGGCAAAACCAGTTCACACCAGTTGGTGTTTGCACAATTATAAAAGCAATCATCATAATCAGTTAAAGTTAATCATTTCAAAATCCCTTCTTCGACATCCATGTTTTCAATTCCTTCCTGAAGATATCTAAAGATGGAGCCTGTCTGATTTCTTTGGGAAGGGCATTCCAGAGCCGGGGTGCCACCACTGAGAAAGCCCTTTCCCATGTTTCCACTAGCCGCACTTGTGAGGGTGGGACCATGAGAAGGGCCTCCCTGGAGTACCTTAAGGACTGGATTGGTTCATAGGGAGAGATGTGGTCACCAACTTTTTATTCTTATTTTGTGTAAAATTTTGCATGTTGTTGATTTGTATAGAAACAGCATTTTCTACATAGGAAACAGCTTTTTCTATACCAAACAATATTCCTGTAAAAAAAATCCTGTTTCCTGTGCAGAAAATGCTGTTTCCAGTGTGTGTGTGTGTGTGTGTGTGTGTGTGTGTGTGTGTGTGTGTGTGTGTGTATAGGCTTCAAAAACGGTGGTTTTCCAAGACTTTCATGCGGTAAATGGTTAAAATTACTCATTGCATCCTTCAAGAAGTAAATTAAAGAAGAATTATATCCCTAATCAGGAGGAAACTGGATTTTTATTTCAAGCTGTAAAGCGTATGTGTCGCCCTGAGAAAAACCATTCCCAGACATTAAGATCTTAATCCAGTAAATTATATCTTCAGTGCTGCTTCTTGATAGACTTTTTGAAAAACGGAGAATAGAAGAAAACAAGAGCAGTCCTGCTGGATCAGAGCAGAGACTCCTGCCTTGTCCAGCTGCTCACTGGAGAGCACACAAACAAGCCAATAATCAGGGCCTTCTCGAGCTGTCTGATGTGGCTGGCCAGCAATTCTTTTCCCAATGCTGCAAGGACTGGTGCCCATGCTGTTCCATATTATTACTGCATTAGCAAAGTTTCCTGGAAACGCACTAAAGACTGCCAGCTGCTAACTCCTGGATTGGCACTGGTCCATAGACCATCTGAGTAGTATGGATGTAGGCAACAAACCTGGAGGTAGTATGTAGGGAATAGTTAAATGCATTACATTGAGAATATTGATTAAACATTTGTGATGACATTATGGTTAAGCATAAAAGCCCTGTGGAAGAAGAAGCCAATGCTGTGGGAATAGTCCTAGATTTCCTATCAACATGCCTGATATTGTTCTATGTGGGCAGACAGCACAATCAGGATGCCACTATGCATACAAGTTTCTTTTCCTTTGCATCACAAGTTGCATCTACAGAAATATTATTTTCCATTCTATTACTTGTATCAGGACCTTGACACTGGAGAATCCTATTCAAAAGAGCATGATGTCTGTGGGTGCATCTACTGAAATAGATACAAAGGCAAATTTTGCCCCTCCAGTGGTTTTGGACTTCAATTTCCAGAAATCCCAACTAGCTTAATGTTAGGAATTGTGGGAGTTGAAGTCCAAAACACCTGGGTGGCTGAAGTTTGCCCATGCCTGATCTACACTGTGGAATCAATGCAGTTTGACACCACTTTAATTTGCATAGCTTGCTGTTAAGGAATCTTGGGGTTGTGGGTTTAGTGAGGTTTCAGCACTCTTTGGCAAAAACCTTGTAAAACTACAGTTCCCATGATTCCATAGCACTGAGCCGACTGCACTCTACAGTGGAAATGTTCCCTGAGTTAAGCAAGAGATGGGCAATCAGCAAGGATGATACATCACAGCAAAACAGCTCTCTAAAAAAGATAACACACTTATTCTAAAAGTGTAGCCAGCCAACAGGATAGAAAACTATGAAAACGTCCAACTCGGCTAGTCAGAGTTGCCAGCTTTATGGGGCCCCATCCACACAGCGGAATAAAATCTCACATTACCTACTTTGAACTGGAATATATGGCAATGTGGACTCAGAAAACTAAGTTCAAAGCAGATATCGTGGGGTTTTCTGCCCTGATATTCTGGGTCACATGGCTATGTGGAAGGGCCCTGGGAGACCTGATCTCAAGTCTTACTCATTTTGGGTCTTAAGCAAAACTAAAAATAAATATAAACTAAAATATATGTGGCGTTACTGAGTGTGCACATCTGGAATACTTGTATGTATATATGTATGTATGTATCTGATTCCAGTCTTACGGCCCTTCCGCACAGCCCTATATCCCAAAATATCAAGGCTGAAAATCCCACAATATCTGCTTTAAACTGGGTTATCTGATTGCCCTTCCACACAGCCCTATATCCCAGAATATCAAGGCAGAAAACCCCACATTATCTGGGTGTGGACTCAGATAACGCACTTGAAAGCAGACATTCTGGGATTTTCTGTTGCCTTGATATTCTGGGATATAGGGGTGTGTGGAAGGGCCCTGAGTCCACACTCAGATAATGTGGGATTTCCTGCCTTGATATTCTGGGATATAGTGCTGTGTGGAAGGGCCCCGAGTCCACACTCAGATAATGTGATGTTTCCTGCCTTGATATTCTGGGATATAGTGCTGTGTGGAAGGACCCTGAGTCCACACTCAGATAATGTGAGGTTTCCTGCCTTGATATTCTGGGATATAGTGCTGTGTGGAAGGGCCCTGAGTCCACACTCAGATAATGTGGGGTTTCCTGCCTTGATATTCTGTGATATAGGGCTGTGTGGCCCCCAGTCTTAAAGGTCAGCAGTACTTTCAACTCTTAGCGTAGCTGAGCGAGAAAGAAAGGATGCTGCCTTCTGCTCCTTTGCTGTTGTCATTCCCGTCTTGTGTCGGCAGAGGTCTTCTGGGAAACATGGTCACCAAGTGCTTAGCAACCATCAGGGAAAGGCAAAGGGATAGACGTGCTCCACCTGTCCCCAAACCTTTGTATCACTCCCTCCCTTTGGTACAGATGGAGCTATGGAGGCATTTGTAGAAAAGTTTCTGTTTCAAAAAAACACCAAAGACACCACACCTTTGGCAGGCGGTGACTTTTACAGGATTTCCAAGGTTTAGGGAGGGGGAAAGATCAAAAAGAAGACCTTGCAAAGCTACAACACGCATTATTCCAGAGCATTGTGCTGCAGCAGTGCAAGTGTTGTCAAGGCGCATTAATAATAATAATAACAACAACTCTATTTATAGACCACCCTCTCTCCCCGAAGGGACTCAGGGTGGTGTACACATACAAAAAGGAAAGATTTCAATGCCTCAGGTGAATACAAACATAATACACAATAAAAAACAGTAATAACAGTGAGCTTACGACAAAGAATTAAGCATTGTGATGAAAAATAAAACAAAACAATCCAAAAGACATACAGTAGAGTCTCGCTTATCCAACCATAAACGGATCAGCAGAACGTTGGATAAATGAAAATGTTGGATAATAAGGAAGGATTAAGAAAAAGCCTATTAAATGTCAAATTACGTTATGATTTTACAAATTAGGCACCGAGACAGGCATGCAGCCAGGGGGGGGGCTAAGGGGGCTTCACCCCCCCTCGAAATTCTCAGGGTGGTCTGCGAAAAGGCCTTACTGGTACATTATTTAAACTGTTATGTTTATTCATATCATGATCTGATCACCATGCTCATTATATCCCACATTAATGGGATAACAATACAAAAGGTTTGCTAGGGTAGACCCTCTTCCACCCAGTCTCAGCCTCCCCCGAAACAAACTCAGCCCCCCGAAACAAAATCCTGGCTACGGCCCTGCACCGAGACATCATGTTTTACAACAAATCAACAGAAAAAGCAGTTCGATACACAGTAACATTATGTAGTAATTACTGTCTTTACAAATTTAGCACCAAAACAGACCCGGGTTTTTTCTTTCTCCCGTCCTGGTCATTATTCCAGGCAGGAGGCAGACTGCGTTGGATAATACATAATGTTGGATGAGTGAAGGTTGAATAAGCGAGACTCTACTGTAATTAACTAAAACATAAAACGTTAATCCAACAGTGTAGGTGTGTTTCCTTTAGGAAGGGAAAAGGGAAAAGATCAAAAAAGCTTATTGCATTTTGACACCACTTGAACCTGCCATGGCTCCGTGATGTGGGATCCTGAGAGTTGTAGTTTCTCAAGGCACCAGAGGACTCTAACAGAGAGGGCTAAAGATGTAGTCAAGTGGCAACACCTAGGATCCCATAGCATTAAGCGACCCATGGCAGCCCAACGGCTGTTCAAGGCAGAGGCTGGATGGCCATCTGTCGGGGGTGCTTTGAATGGGGTTTTCCTGCTTCTTGGCAGGGGGTTGGACTGGATGGCCCACGAGGTCTCTTCCAACACTATGATTCTATGATTGACAGTGGAAAGGGGAAAAGGGAAGGATCAAAAAGGATTCAAGGGTGTGCCTTGACCTGTATCTAGAGCAGGCATGGGCCAACTTGGGCCCTCCCGTGTTTTGGACTTCAACTCCCATCATTCCTAACAGCCCCAGGCCCCTTCCTTTCCCCCCTCAGCTGCTTTAGCAAGAAAGGTAAAAGGATAAGGGAAAGGGAAAAGGAAAGGGGCTGAGGCTGTTAGGAATGGTGGGAGTTGAAGTCCAAATCATCTGGTGGGCCCAAGTTGGCCCGTGTCTGATCTACAATACAGTTAAAAGTAAAGGTTTTCCCCTGACATTAAGTCCAGTTGCATCCGACGCTGGGGATTGGTGCTCATCTCCATTTCTAAGCCGAAGAGCCAGCGTTGTCCATAGACACCTTCAAGGTCATATAGCCAGCATGACTGCATGAAGCACTATTAACTTCCCGCCGGAGCAGCATCTATTGGTCCACTCACATTTGCGTGTTTTCAAACTGCTAGGTTGGCAGAAGCTGGTTAAAAGGTAAAGGTTTTCCCCTGACATTAAGTCCAGTCGTGTCTGACTCTGGGGTGTGGTGCTCATCTCCATTTCAAAGCCGAAGAGCCGGCGTTGTCCGTAGACACCTCCAAGGTCATGTGGCCAGCAGGACTGCATGGAGAGCCCTTACCTTCCCACTGGAGCAGCACCTATTCATCTACTTACATTTGCGTGTTTTCAAACTGCTAGGTTGGCAGAAGCTGGTTAAAAGGTAAAGGTAAAGGTTTTTCCCTGACATTAAGTCCAGTCGTGTCCGACTCTGGGGTGTGGTGCTCGTCTCCCATCTCAAAGTGTTGTCCGTAGACACCTCCAAGGTCATGCGGCCGGCATGACTACATCGAGCGCCGTTAAGAAGCTGGTTAACATGGCCCAATTCGAGGGAATCGTGGGAGCTGTAGTTTCACAAAGCCTTCTCTGCCCAAGAGGGATGGCGCCTGACCCAACTACAACTCCGGCGATCCCAGAGCACTGAGCCATAGCAGTTAAAGCGGAATCAAAAGGCATTAATTCCACAACGGAGATTACCTCCCCCCCCCCCCCCGCGCCACTCTCCAGTCTCCTCCTATCAGTGGGTCGCACTACAATAGGGGGAACGAAGAGGAAGGCAAAGCAGCCTCTCTTACTTGTATCCACGCGGCGGAGTTTCCCAGCCACAAGTGAGCTCTATTCGTCCTCGCCACCTGCCAGCTCCCCGACTTTCTTTTCTTCCCCCCCAACCTGGGCGCTCAAAGTCCGGCTGCTCCCCAGAAGAAGGTTCAAGTGGGGAGTGCGCGCCTCCTCCTCCTCCTCCTCCCTCCTCCTCTCTGGCCGCGCCCGCACCCTGGGGACCAAGACGCCTCTGGCGATGGCGGGGAGGGGAGGCGAGGGCGCGGCTCCTCTGCGGGGAGTGAGGCTGTCTGAGCTGGGCTCTCGGTCTCCCTGCCAGGAGGAGGAGGAGGAAGCAGGGCAGGGGAGGGGGCTGCAGAGCCGGCGTCGGAGGGGGAATCTCCTCCAGGAAGGGGAGGAAGACAGCCACGCGGAGGGGAGGATCCCGGAGAGGAGGGAGAAGCCAGGCAAGGAGCGACGCCTGTTGAGCCAGCCTCACTCACCGGAGGCAAAGCGGCACCATTCTGCAAAAGAAGCGCCTGCTTAAGGCACCCAGGCAAAGGGCACCCTGGCCGGGTTGACCATAGACCCCTTTCAGTGAGGCCATGCTTCACCACTCAAAAGCCTACCCCCCCCGCCCCCAATCCAAGATTTGGCCATTGAGCCAAAGTGGGAGGAAACTTTTCCAATGTCAACAAAGAGGACGTCTACCATAACATAAGAACATGAAAACATAAGAAGAGCCATGCTGAATCGGACCTAGGCCCATCTAGTCCAGCATTCTGTATCACACAGTGGCCCACCAGTTGTACACGGGGATCTAGAGCAGAAGGGAGGGCAAAACCCTGACCTGCTCCCGACCCCCCACAACCAGTACCCAGGGAAATCCTGCCTACCTCAACCAACTCCGAGGTGGCACTTGAATGTCCTTTTCAGTAACTACCAATACACTTGGTATCCATGAATCTGTCTAATCCTGCCTTGAAGTTGTTCAGGCTGACAGCTGTCACAACCTCTTCTGGAAGTGAGTTCCATAACCCAATGACCCTCTGGGTGAAGAAATATTTGCCTTTATTAGTCCTAATTTTCCTACCTTGGAGCTTCAGGGAGTGCCCTCTAGTCCTAGTGTTTTGTGACAAAGAAAATATTTTTCTTTATTCACCTTTTCTATCCCATGCATGATTTTATACACTTCGATCAAGTCACCTCTTAAACGCCGTCTTTCAAGGCTGAAAAGACCAAGGCGTTGCAACCTGGTTTCATAAGGGAGCCGCTCCATCCCTTGGATCATTCTTGTTGCCCTTTTCTGTACCTTTTCCAGTTCCGTTATATCCTTCTTAAGGTGCGGAGACCAGAATTGTACACAGTACTCCAAATGTGGCCTTACCATCGATTTGTAGAGAGGTAATACAACATTTGCTGACCTATTTTCGATTTCCTTTCTGATCATGCCTAGCATAGAATTTGCTTTTTTCACTGCTGCTGCGCACTGGGTTGGCATCTTCATTGAGCTGTCCACCAAGACCCCAAGATCCCTTTCCTGGTTTGTCTCGGAAAGCTTTGACCCCATCAATTGGTAGGTGTAGTTGGGGTTCTTTGCCCCGATGTGCATGACTTTACACTTGTTTAGGTTAAAATGCATTTGCCACTTTGTTGCCCATTCACTCAATTTCGAGAGATCTTTCTGGAGCTCTTTACAATCAGTTTCATTTTTTACTACCCTGAACAATTTAGTGTCGTCTGCAAACTTTGCTACCTCAGAATTCACTCCTACATCCAGATCATTAATGAATAAATTAAAAAGTACAGGACCCAAAACTGAACCTTGGAGTACGCCACTTCTCACCTCTTTCCACCCAGAGAAGTGTCCATTTATTACCACCCTTTGTTTCCTACAGTTTAGCCAGGTTCCAATCCAGGACAAGACCTGTCCTCTGATTCCATGGCTGAAGAGCTTATTTAGGAGCCTTTGGTGAGGGACTTTGTCAAAAGCCTTTTGAAAGTCAAGGTAAACAATATCAATAGGGTCCCCTTTATCTATGTGTTTATTTACACCCTCAAAGAATTCTAACAAGTTAGTAAGACATGATTTGCCTTTGCAGAAACCATGTTGATTTTCTTTCAGCAATGCCTGTTCTTCTATGTGCCTAGTAATTTTTTCTTTAATAATGGTTTCCATCACTTTGCCTGGAACTGAGGTTAAACTGACTGGTCTATAATTTCCTGGATCACTTCTGGATCCTTTCTTGAAGATCGGTGTTACATTTGCCTCCCTCCAGTCCTCGGGTACAGTGCCTGATCTTAGAGAAAGGTTATATATCTTAGCTAGAAGTTCAGCAATTTCACACTTGAGTTCCTTAAGAACTCTGGGGTGGATGCCGTCTGGCCCTGGTGATTTGTTGACATTTAGTTTAGTAAGGCATGTGAGAACATCCTCCTTGTTTATCTCTATCTGTTTTAATTCTTTTAATTCCCTCCCTGAAAAAACTGACTCAGCTGCAGGCATATGTTGTCTGTCCTCCTGTGTGAAAACGGAGGCAAAGAAGTCATTTAGCTGATCAGCAATCTCCTTGTCTTCACTGATTTTCCCTTTCTGACCATTGTCGTTGAGTGGCCCAACTGCTTTTCTAGTTGGGTTCCTGCTTCTGATGTACTTAAAGAAGTTTTTGTTATTTTTTTAAATATTCTTTGCTATGTGTGCCTCAAAATCTCTCTTGGCTTTCCTGAC
This sequence comes from Anolis apletophallus, assembly GCA_030556195.1. Classification (NCBI taxonomy): domain Eukaryota; kingdom Metazoa; phylum Chordata; class Lepidosauria; order Squamata; family Anolidae; genus Anolis; species Anolis apletophallus. The sequence goes on from JARBWK010000002.1 coordinate 153,134,064, forward strand.
TGTTGCTTTGCATTTAGTTTGCCAGAGCTTGTGTTCCAAATCTATCTATCTATACATTTTAAATTGTCATGTTCGTTTGTGAGATTAACATAACTCAAAAACTACTGGACAAATTGACACCAAATTTGGACGCAAGACAGGACACCTATCGGGCAATACGTGACCATCACTCAAAAAATTGATTTTGTCATTTGGGAGTTGTAGTTTCAGGGATTTATATATAGTTCCCCTACAACCGAAGAGCATTCCGAACTCCACCAATGATGGAACTGAACCAAACTTGGCACACAGGACTCCCATGACCAACGGAAAATACTCTGTTTTCTGGTGGTCTTTGGTGACCCTTCAGAGTTGGAAGCCCAAACAGCTGGAGGGCCATGGTTTGAGGATGCCTGTTCTAGAACATGGCCATGCAGCCCGAAAAACGTACAACAACCCAGTGATTCCAGCCATGATGGCCTTCGACAATGAACTAGTCAAATGTGGACTAGGCAAAACTACGGTTAGGTGGATCAGTAATTGGTTAAGACAGTTAAAGGTTTCCCCTGACATTTAGTCATGTCTGACTCTGGGGTGTGTAGGTGGTGCTCATTTCCATTTCTGTAGACACCTCCAAGGTCATGTGGCTGGCATGACTGCATGGAACACTATTACCTTCCCGCCGAAGCAGTACCTATTTGCATGTTTTTGAACTGTTAGGTTGGCAGAAGCTGAGGCTAACTGCAGGAGCTCACCCCGCTCCCCAGACTTGAACTGCCAACCCTTCAGTCAGCCAGTTCAATAGTTCAATGGTTTAACCCAACGGGGGCTCCAGTGTCTACAGCCTCTCTAAAGGTTTCAATCCAGCCCTGGCAAAGAGGAAAAGGGAACATCTGCACTGCAATAAATTCAATATTGACACTACTTCAACTGTCACAGCTCAATGCTGTGCAATCCTAGAAGGTGAAGTCTGCTGTGGTAGCAGCCCTCTTAGGCAGAGAAGGCTCAAGACCTTGTAAAACTACAGCTCCCCCAATTCCATAGTAGTGAGATGTGGCTGTCAAGCTGTATCGAATTGCATCAATTCTACAGCATAGATGCACCCAAAGAGCCAACCCTGGCTGAAGATGCTGAGCAAACCAGCAGAGCTAAAACACTTTAGGGCTTTTCCTTTTCTGTGTCAGGAGCAATTTGGGAAACTGCAAGTCGCTTCTGGTGTGAGAGAATTGGCCGTCTGCAAGGACATTGCAAGGATGTTTTGATGTTTTGCCATCCTTGTGGGAGGTTTCTCTCATGGAAAGCTGGAACTAACAGAGGGAGCTCATCTGCGTTCTCCCCAGATTTGAACCTCTGACCTATCAGTTTCCAGTCCAGCTGGTACAAGGGTTTAACCCACTGCACTCCGGAGGCTCCTTTAAGGCTGAAGCATGCCTTTGTGGGATGAAATGGCAGGGTTGGAAACATTGCTTTCTTGGACTCCAAAGAAGCTTTGCTTCTAAATCTGTAGACTGTTGCAATCCTCAAGTGAGAAAATTAGTTATTCTGGAGTCCCTGGTGGCGAAGTGGGTTAAACCGCTGAGCTGCTGTACTTTCTGACCAAAAGGTTGCATTCGGGGAGCAGCATGAGCTCCCGCTATTAGGCCCAGCTTTTGCCAACCTACCAGTTCCATACATGCAAATGTGAGTAGATCAATAGGTACTGCTTCTGTGAGAAGGTAACAGTGCACCATGCAGTCATGCTGGCCACATGACCTTAGAGACGTCTACGGACAACACCAGCTCTTCGGCTCAGAAATGAAGATGAGCACCAACCCCCAGAGTCGGACGCAACTAGAATAAATATAGATAAGCAGAGGGCTACACCTAGATATAAGCTACAAAGCAATTCAGGTGTCTGAATCAAACAGTACACGATATGTATCAAAAGTAGTAAAGTATATTCGCTAGTACAAAATACAGGTAAACAATCCACAATGGGACAATGTAAATTATAAGTACAAGTACAGCATTATTACACAGTGGTAAAATACTTCTCAATGAGAATTTGTATCACGATCAAATGCAGTTTATAACACAAGTTAATGGCAGATAACAAATATAATATACAGAAGTCTGTAGATGAGTACATACATTAGTATCGTCTCATGTCCTGGGTAGTAGCTGGTAATAAAGTGTCTCTAGGTATTAGTAAGGTTACGTTTAAAGAACCAGCAGGGCACCAGGAGCGAAGTCCGTTTAAAACGGAGGTTGGAGAGACCCGGACCGCTCGAAGTTGCCTCTGGCATACAATGCGCATGCGCCGGTTCGTGTAATGTTGAACCGCTGGGCAGGCTGGTCACTGTAGTTTCTCCTGTGCTGGCCAAGGCAAGCGCGTTGCTATGGTAGTGAGCCGCTGAGGAGTCTGGTCTTGGTAGTATTATAGGCTTGGCTAGCGTCTGAGAGTTTTACAAGCTGTCAGTGCAGCGGAGGGTAAAGCTGTCCCACACAAATGTCACAGTGGTGAAGAAGATGCAGGGAGGGTTGCCTGACGGCAGGAGCTCACCCCCAGGCCGGCGGGGGCGTTTAGGTCCCATGGACTTCTTCAGAGGCTGTTTACTTGGGCGTCCTCAGAGGAGTATAGTCTAAATAATAATGAATTAAGTATTTAGTTTACCCCAATGAATGGTGTAAGGGGAGGCATGCTATTGTCAATAGTATCTGTAAAAGTATTTACCTTTTGAGCGTTTTCAATTCGACAGGAGGACGGACCATTCCAAGAGCAGGATATGGTATGGGGGGTCAGTCATAGGGAGGTTTAAGTAGAGATATACAGGAAGGATTTAAAGGGACAGATGTCTATTTGGTCAACACTGCATTAATGGTTAGGGGATCATTGAGGCCACCTTTGTGCTTTTCTGTGGCCATCTGCACTATCCAGAATGTCTCTCTTTGTCTCAGGAAGTTGACTTTGTCTCCATGTGGGGGGCATTTGACTTTCTTGTTCCGTCCTCCAGACGTTTCATATGCATAGCCCCATAGTTTGGTTTTAAAAAGGCAGCATTTTTCCTTTTGCATCTTTACTGGGACTGTTCCAGACACACTGGCACCTTGCCTGTTCATTATTAGCAAGGTTGCAGCCTGGTGCAGAATTTGCCACCTAAAGCTCTGCAAATGTATCCTTTTAGTTGGTGTCCGCCCCTTTTTCTTCCTGGGGATTGGCCTCCATTTTAGAAAGTGTTTTTAGTTCCTTTCAGAGAGGGAAGGAAGCCAGATGTGTTTTTTTGGCCAGCCAGGATTGGCTCCGAAAGGGTCACCATAAGTACTGGGTGCTTACTGGGTGCTTACCTGGGTGCTTACTGGGTGCTTACCTGGGTGCTAACCTGCATGCTGACCTGCTGATTGCTATTTGCTTGACCATTAGCTGGGGGAGTGCTGGAGCCAGATGAGTTTATGGTACCTTGCAGAGACTGGCTTTGCATGCTGTATAGGATAGACATCTGGTTACCATCCCAGCTTTAGGTCACCTTTGGACTGAGCCTAGGTTTTAGAGGGGGAAGGAGTGGTTCCTTCCACCTAATACCTAGGACCAGGGTGGGAAATATCGGGGTTTCCTGCCATCCAAAAGAAGCAGTAGGAATCTTTGAGCAACAACCCAAGGCATTTCCAGACTGGTTTTTTTGTTTTTTTGCAACCATTAAGAAGCTGTGCCAAGTCCTGCAAAGACTTTGTTACTAAATAAACTGTTTGATTTTCAACTTTATTTTGGAGTGTTTTTTGGGTTGCCAGACCACCTAGCTTTTTCAGCAAGCGCTCTGCAGTCCACCAGGTAAAAAGGACAACACATCTGCCAGTTTTAATTTCAAACAGACCTGGTGTGACGGCATAGTACTTACGGCCCTGCGGTCCTATCCGCCTCAGTGGAGCCTGCACGGCCTTAGAGATTTTATTTTGTGGTCTTGCCCAGCAAGCTTGCTGCCAGACTGAAGAAAGGTGAGGGAGTGGGGCTCCATTCCCTCAGTTCTGGCAGTCCTTTGGCTCGCGTGTGCGTGCGCGTAGCCTCAGCGGCTGCCCCTTGATCTACACAGCTGTGCAGCACCCACCAACTCGTCGAGCTCCTTCGGCGGCAGGCCCCGAGCCGCGGAGCTCAGCGGCTGTTCTTGGCTCCGCGTGTGTGCGCGCATAGCCCCGCTGGCTGTCCCTGGGTTTGCACGGCTGTGCAGTTCCCAGCAACTCCTTCTGAGCTCCTTCGGCGGCACGCCCGAGCCGCGAGCTCCAGCGGCAGTTTGGGTTCGCACTAAAGTGCTGAGCCCAGTAGCGCCAGACCGGGACCGTCTGGGCCCAGCAACGCCAAGAAAGAACAGCCAGCCTTCACGTCAGCGAAGATTTCGGCTGGAACAGTCGACCAGCGGTGACATCTCTGCACAGCGGGGAGAAGGCGCTTCTCTCCCACCTTCCAACGTCGGCCTCGATGCTCCTTCGGCGGTAGGCCCCGAGCCGCGGAGCACGAGGTGCTTGAAAATTTGGCAAAGCCGCCATTTTAGTAGCTTGCACCATACGCGCCAAAGAAGCTCCTCCCTTCTTTTTTGATCTTCGCTAAGAAGGCTTCCAGCAGCAAATTGCTACCTTGTTGTCGTCTAGCAGTTTGCCCATCGAATTTTGGTGCCAACATCTTGCTCCTTGCAAAGCATCATTGCATGGTCATTTATTGTTGTGTTTGAGTGCTGTGCATTTCATTGTGTATTGCATTTGCCTTTATTGAATGTTTTTTTACTATAAGGGTTCACAATGTCTGTGCAATTGCAAGATGATGTAAGCAGAGTTGGGTCTGAAGGTCATGTTGTAAGGCCCCAGAGGGAAAAACACCCTTCAGCCAGGATGCTAGCCCAGCTAGTGGAGAAAGAGGAGCTCCTCCATGCTAAGATAGCCTCAGCATGGGAACACATCGCAACTCTAATGCACAGAGTAGAGAGTGTGGGCATTACAAAGGTGCCATCCATGTTAAGGTCTGACCTTGAACAGGCCTTCGACCTGTGGAAGGGTTTGGTGTCTGAAGCAGTCCAGGTCATTGAGCGTATCAATGATAAGGACTCAGAGCTAAAGATAGTGAGTGTCTTGGCTGACACCAGTGAAAAGGAGGATAGGCTAAGAGCAGTTCTAGATACCCTAGAATTTAGTTCTCCACCTGTTAATCCTAGGTCTGTGCCTAAGGGAAACCAGTCTCCCTTAGGCAGTCACGAAACCAATCTTTTAGAGTCGCCTTCAGTGGCGCTTAGCTTCAAGTCTAGCCACTCTAGTAAGGCATCCAAGTTGAGAGAGTATGCATCATCTAAGCATAGCCGCTCCCATAAATCTTCAGATGCTGGAAGCTCTTTCTCTTCAGAAGCTGTTTTGCGTCTCAAGCTGCAGCGCGACATCACAGAGGCCCAAGTTGAAGCAAGGATAGCCGATCAGTCCCTCCTCTTCAAAGAGGAGGAACAGCGACTCCAATTGGGACAGGCCCAAAGCCAGTTGGAACAGGCCCAAAGACAGGCCCAAAGCCAGTTGGAACAGGCCCAAAGGCAAAGTGAGATAGAGATGCTTAGAGTAAGGGCCGATGCTGCTGCCAAGTGTGTAAGGGCTGAGGTTTTGTCCAGAGAATTTTCCCTAAATGGGCAGCTTACAGAAGAGAATGTAAGACAGTTGCCAATACAGGACCCTTCTTCCAAGGTGCTTGCACACCTTAGCAGTTTAAGCAGCCAGCTTTCTGATGCGGAGTACGAAGATTTCCCACTTCAGCCGGACCAGGGCCCTAAAGTTGCCTTTGAGTTGCCCAAAGTACAGAGTGCCATAGCGGGAGTTCGTCTTTTTGCTCAGGCTTCCTGTGCCTCCCACTACGGCTCCAGGACCACCTGCAAGACCTCTAAAGCTCAGCACCCTTTCGGCTAGTTCCAGAAGAGCTGCCAGTCCATCAACAAGAGGCGACCTTCATCCTAAGGGTCAAAGATCGACAGCGGAGGCACCATGGGACCTTACCCAGCAGCAGCCTACACCGCATTTGTCCCCAGCAACCCCAGAATTCCAGCTCACCCCAATCTTAAGAAGTCCCAGAAGAGACTTGAAGGACAAGGGGGTCGGAAGGTTTTCGGACAAAGCCGATGAGTTCCTTCTCTGGAAGGTCACTTTCAAAAGAGCAATTAGGGACCTGAGGGTGTCACCTGAAGAAGAGCTGACTTTGATGGGCACCTGGTTGGGTCCAGACTCTTCTTCTCAAGTTAAGAACATTTACGCAGTCCACGTAGCCGACCCCATCAAAGCCTTGGAAAGGCATGGCGCAGGTTAGACCAAAGGTTTGGAACCAGCACGGAGATTGAAGAATCTCTGATGGACAAGCTGCAAAGGTTCCCAACTCTGAAGCTTAAGGACTGCAAGCTTCTGTGGGACCTTAGTGACCTCCTGGCACAGCTGGAAACGGCTAAAAGACAACCCAGAGTTGCCTGGACTGGCGTACCTCGATCAACATCTGTCCCAGCGCCAGATTCTTAGTAAGCTTCCCTTCGCTCTGCAGGAATTTTGGGGGAGAGAGGTTTTCAACTTCAAGGAGGCCCACGCCCAGGCGTATCCACCGTTCTCTCACCTGGTCAAGTTCATCGACCGGGCCGCCAGAGAGAGAATGACCCTCAAACAGGTCTGCCAGCATTGTACCAAGGGACTCAGTTGGAGAAACCCCCCAATGTGGACAGGAAACCGCTTAGAGAGGCCAAGAGACCGGTCAGCGTGAAGGCTGTTGAAACTCAGCACAGGACCGATGCACCAAGGCCAGAGGGGAAGGAAGTCCTTTGCCCTATCCACCAAAAGCCTCACAGTTTGGCCAATTGCCGAGTTCAGCAAGAAGCCATACAAGGAGAGACAGCAGCTGGCTCAAAAGCTAGGAATCTGCTTCAGGTGCTGTGGTGCAACTCCACACTTTGCATCGAACTGCAAAGAGGCTATCAAGTGTGATAAATGCAGCAGCCCAAGGCATTGCACTGCAATGCACAACTCTGAGGCCACCTCCCACTCTAAAGGGGACAGTCCATCCAAAAAGAAGCCAGCGGCCGAAGGCGCCGACAGGTCAGCCACGCCACAGAGAGACTTGGAGGTGTCAGCAGTCGCCTGCACTGAGCTGTGCTCTGATGCACACCGGTCTAGAGTTTGTCATCCCATTTGCTTGGCAGATGTCTACCCAGCCAAGTGCCCATGGCTTAGAAAGAGACTTTATGTGGCGTTGATCCCCAGAGCGACGCTTCCTGGCTACTCCAGCTTTCTTCCGCATGTTCGGCCTTAAATCAAAGATGGTCGACTACACTATGACAACGTGTTCGGGGAGGAAGAAGTTGCAGGGTCGCATAGCGTCTGGTTTTGTCGTCTCCTCTTGCGACAAGAAGAGACAGTTCAAGCTGCCAGACCTCATAGAGTGTTCCTCCATCCCACGGAATAAAGATCAAATTCCAACCAGGGAAGTTGTGGAGGCCCATCCACCTGCGAAGGCTGAAGAATGCCATACCAGCTTTCCAGCCAGATGTGGACATTGCTCTTTTGCTTGGTGCGGATTGTCCGAGCTTGTTTTGCGTCAACGACCAAGTTAAAGGACCGCCATGCCTCCCCTTACACCAAATGAATGGTGTAAGGGGAGGCATGCTATTGTCAATAGTATCTGTAAAAGTATTTACCTTTTGAGCGTTTTCAATTCGACAGGAGGACGGACCATTCCAAGAGCAGGATATGGTACCGGGGGTCAGTCATAGGGAGGTTTAAGTAGAGATATACTGGAAATGATTTAAAGGGACAGATGTCTATTTGGTCAACACTGCATTAATGGTTAGGGGATCATTGAGGCCACCTTTGTGCTTTCTGTGGCCATCTGCACTATCCAGAATGTCTCTTTTGTCTCAGGAAGTTGACTTTGTCTCCATGTGGGGGGCATTTGACTTTCTTGTTCCGTCCTCCAGACGTTTCATATGCATAGCCCCATAGTTTGGTTTTAAAAAGGCAGCATTTTTCCTTTTGCATCTTTACTGGAGGACGGAACAAGAAAGTCAAATGCGAGACAAAGTCAACTTCCTGAGACAAAGAGAGCATTCTGGATAGTGCAGATGGCCACAGAAAAGCACAAAGGTGGCCTCAATGATCCCCTAACCATTAATGCAGTGTTGACCAAATAGACATCTGTCCCTTTAAATCATTTCCAGACACACTGGCACCTTGCCTGTTAATTATTAGCAAGTTTGCAGCCTGGTGCAGAATTTGCCACCTAAAGCTCTGCAAATGTATCTTTTTAGTTGGTGTCCGCCCCTTTTTTCTTCCTGGGATTGGCCTCCATTTTAGAAAGTGTTTTTAGTTCCTTTCAGAGAGGGAAGGAAGCCAGATGTGTTTTTTGGCCAGCCAGGATTGGCTCCGAAAGGGTCACCGTAAGTACTGGGTGCTTACTGGGTGCTTACCTGGGTGCTTACCTGGGTGCTTACCTGGGTGCTAACCTGCATGCTGACCTGCTGATTGCTATTTGCTTGACCATTAGCTGGGGGAGTGCTGGAGCCAGATGAGTTTATGGTACCTTGCAGAGACTGGCTTTGCATGCTGTATGGGATAGACATCTGGTTACCGGCCCAGCTTTAGGTCACCTTTGGACTGAGCTTAGGTTTAGAGGGGGGAAGGAGTGGTTCCTTCCACCTAACACCTAAGACCAGGGTGGGAAATATCGGGTTTCCTGCCATCCAAAAAGAAGCAGTAGGAATCTTTTGAGCAACAACCCAAGGCATTTCCAGTCTGGTTTTTTGTTTTTTGCAACCATTAAGAAGCTGTGCCAAGTCCTGCAAAGACTTTGTTACTAAATAAACTGTTTGATTTTCAACTTTATTTTGGAGTGTTTTTTGGGTTGTCAGACCACCTAGCTTTTTCAGCAAGCGCTCTGCAGTCCACCAGGTAAAAAGGACAACACATCTGCCAGTTTTAATTTCAAACAGACCTGGTGTGACGGCATATTTCTCTATAACCTGAATTTTGATTTGGTCAAATGTGTGATTATGAGAAGTGCAGTGAGTATAGAGCGTGGAATCAGTTGATTTCAATTTAATTCTCGATTTGTGTTCCAGCGCACGCTCCCTCAAACTCCTGGTGGTGTATCCTGTGTACTGCAAGGAGCAGCTACATTCGAGTAAATAAACGACTCCTGTTGTCAAGCAATTTGCATATGATTTGAGTTTGAATTGTCTTTTGTTTGTTGAGCTAGTTATGGTTTTAAGTTGTCTGATGTGTTTGCAAATGCTGCAGGAGCCGCAAGGATAGGTTCCCACCACTAGACTGCTCTTCAAAATAGGTGTTTGTAAGTTGGTGTGTGAGAGTATGTCTCCTATGTTGCGAGTTCTTTTGTGTGCTAACATTGGGAATTCTTTCAGGCCCTGTATGTTTGACACGAGTGGCCAGTAGCGTTTCACTGTTCTGACCAACTCATTTTTGTGTGGACTAAGTGTGATAGGCCATACTATTCTGTTGGCTACTTCCTTGGTTTTGGATTGAAAGAGAGATCGTCTGTCAAGGCGGTCTGCTCTTTGTTTGGCTTTGTTCAGGATTGAATCAGGGTAGCCTCTATGGCTCAAGTATGCACAGCATTTTTAATCATTTTGTGCATGGGACAAATCTGGTGCCCATTGAACCATCTCAAATCAAGCGTTTTGCCATCTCCCACTTTCATGTCGACACATGTGGATTTGGAAGTACTTCAGATTTTGGAATTCTGGATAAGGATGCAAACCTGTGCATAATTACCATTACAAGATTGCCTGCCTTGCTTTTTTTGGGGGGTGGGGGAGTTTGTTTGTTTTTGCTTTTTGCTTTAAGACTCCGGCTGTTTTGAATTCTTCAGTTCACCATCTGTTTAGCTTTTCATTACAATACTGCATGTGTCTTCTCTACAGCACCTTTCTTTTTATTCAGTTTAAACACCTGCTGACTTCTATATGCCTGGATTCCCAAAGTTCTCATTTCTCCCTCCATGTCCTTTCTCAAGAGCCATGTTTGTCCTCAATAAACTCATTTTTTTCCAGTTTCATTCACTATGTCCTTTCTCCCTTGTTGCTTTTGTCCACTTAAGCACATTTGCACGTACAATTTATCAAAAGAGTGTCAATGGTGCCTCCAGAAGTCTATAACTTAGACCCTTTTTGAGAAACAGTGATTTGGCCAAGGTGAGCATTTGAGCACCATGGGAGAGTGAATATTTGAATTTGGGCCTCCCCGTTCTTAGCCAGACACTGCAACCATTAGAAAAGGGATGGCAGTTTGTTGTGAAAGTGCAGGTCCCATCTTTGGTTGTGCCAAGATGGTTTGTTGGAAGTTTTGATCTGACAACCTCTGATGAGCCACAAGTTGTCCACTCTTTTTGTGGATCATGCTACCTTGCATTGTATTTCACTTGCCTTTCATCTATTGCTCTGCTTCCATTTGTATGTGTCTATCTCTCTATCTGCAAGTCAATGGCCAATTTATGGCAATTCCATGAATTCCATAGGGTTTTCTTAGGCAAGGTATGCTCAGAGATAGTTTGCCACCGCTTTCGACCCAAATATGCCTTGCTGTACCCTCCATTCTAACCAGTCCAAGCCCTGCTTAGTTTCCAAAATCAGATAGAATTTGATGCTATATGGCAGTGGTTCTCAACCTGTGGGACTCCAGATGCTTTGGCCTTCAACTCCCAGAAATCCTAACAGCTGGTAAACTGGCTGGGATTTCTGGGAGTTGTAAGCCCAAACACCTGGGGACCCACATGTTGAGAACCACTGCTTTATGGGGTTATCTTCCTGTTTTATGTCTGATATTCTTAAATTCATTCTTCTCTTGTGTGGTATGTTTCACAGGTTTTTTTCATGTCAGGAGCAGCTTCCTGTCAGACCTGAAAACCTGGCTCTTCCGCCTAGCGTTTGGGGCCTGATGAGTAGAATGACTGACCACCTGCATCTATGTTTTTAAATTGATGTTTGATGTATTTTGGGGTATGCCTGGATGTTTTATTATTATTACTGCATGAGAACTGCTGGGATGTTGCCCAGGGGCAACACCACATGAGAAGCTGGAGCTAGCAGATGGGAGCTAACTCCACTCCCCAGATTCAAAACACCAACCTTTCAGTCAGCAGTCCTGCCAGCACAAGGGTTTAACTCATTGCGCTACCAGGGGCTCCCATACCTTGTCTCATTTTACTCTTTGAAATGCGTATCTACTGTTGTATAGTTCCTTGGTAAACAACACAATCCATCAGAAAAAGCACTGATGAAAATGTTTACACGTATCTAAGCATAGGTGTAGAGCAGGCATGTAGCCGGGGCTAAGGGGCTTCAGCCCCCCCCGGAATTCTCAGGGTAATCTGCGAAAAGGCCTTACTGGTACATTATTTAAACTGTTATGTTTATTCATATCATGATCTGATCACCATGCTCATTATATCCCACATTAATGGGGTTATTGGGATAACAATACAAAAGGTTTGCTAGGGTAGACCCTCTTCCACCCAGTCTCAGCCCCCAACCAAACTCAACCCCCCCCAAATCAAAATCCTGGCTACGGCCCTGGTGTAGAGAGAACCATCCACAGTATGGACCTGGTCTCCCAATTCACAGTGAAAGACAATCCAGCATCATAGCTATCAAGACTGCCAGGGAATTCCATAAGTCAAGGGGAAGGACTGGGAGAAGAATGGAAACACAACAGTCCCCATGTTTTTATGGATGTGAGAAGTAGCGAGTTAAACATATAACTCTGTATAAAGGACAGTTTTCATGAGCCCACTTCAAGCATCAGAGGAAATTAAAACCTATAAGAGGGCAAATATGCATTTATGGCTGTCATTTCTGCTTTTGATCCATAGTCTTTATAATGTTTAGGGAGCTATGTTACAGCTTTGTGCACATAATTCTTTCCCTATGTTGTGGAAGCCTGTATTTTCTACTTGGTTGGCATCTCTAGAAGTACTGGCTTCCAGATCATGACGAAAGAGTTCTGTCCCCATACAGCTATTTGCAAGACAGCACTTGGCATGCATTGTAATGGATATACATTGGTTGGGGTTACAGCCTGCCTTGCTATATCACCATATATCTATCAGAACAAGCACCTGAAAAAAGCAAGTGAGGTCATATATTGTCTATATGCAGGATCAGCTCCAGGTCTAAGGGGGCCCTAGCTAAACTGCTGTTTAGTGTCTGCTCTCCTCATATGTGCATGGATTATCCTGGGCTTCTTTAGTAGTAGTGGGAGCATTTTAAGAGTGGGTGGGGGCTGCCATTTTAATTTTTTTCAGTAGTTTTCTGTAAAATGAAGGTTTGCAAACCTAACTATCCCGCATAGAAGATCAGGACTAATGAGCCCTCCGGGGACAAACCTACCAATGTCCTTGCCAACCTCCGATGCCTACCCTATGTATATAAACAAAAATCAATGTATGTATGTATGTATGTATGTATGTATGTATCTAGTAATGTTTGTATTTTCCAAGATGGCTCCCAAATCCTGTAGCAAGCCTCCAGCCTCCAGCCATAGCCAGGGGTGTCAGACTGGGTGGATGCCCTAGCAAATCTTTTGTATTGTTATCCCAATGACCCCATTAATGTGGGATATAATGCTCTGGACCAAACATAACAGTTTAAATAATGATGGGGATTCAGGTGAAATGGGTGATGGGGCCGATGGATCTGCATCTCCTACAGAGAGCTTGCAATGGGAAGACGATTGGCCCGAGGCCTACGAGGACGAGGGAGGTCAGTCTGACCCAGATTCAGATAACTCGTATGAGAAACCAGGTGGGCGAGGTTCCCAAGAACGAATCTGGGAACCCGCGGGGGATGAGTCCATGGAAACAGAACAGGAGGATGTTTCTCATGAAGATAGTGAGACAGCTGTGGAACGGGAGGGAAGGAGCTTTGACCGCAGGAGGAGCATCGAGGCCAATAGAAAGGAATGGCGGCAAAGCCTAGAGCGTCGCTGGTCTCACAAAGGAGGAACTTAAATATACGTTCTGTGGGAACGGATCCTCAATTGAACGGCCACTTCTGATCTGAAGGAAGTGTAGCATTCCTGTTCCCTGAAGCCAGCGTTGGCTTGCCTTGCCGTGCCGTGCCTTGCCTTGCCTTGCCTTGCCAAGAAGCTACCTTGGATCTATACCTTGCCTTGCCTTGACCAACGGAGACCTTGTTTTCCTTGATTTTGCCTTGTTTTTATGGACTTTGCTTTAAAGAGATTCCCCGTTTTTACTTGGACAATTACTGCCAACAATTTTGGACTAATTGCTTTTTACTTGGACATTCTACTTTTTCACCTGTTCTTTATTATTCAATAAATAGTTAATTGATCATTGTCTCTGTGTGTGTGTTTAAGGGGCCGGGCCAGGACCCAGCATCGTGACAAATCCAGAGAGTCCTGTGATTCCTGCCAATAACAGATCTGGACCAAACTTGGCACACAGACCTACCAAAGCCAACTTTGAGTACTGGTCGTTTTGGGGGGGGGAGGGGGGAGATGACAGAAATGATGGGAGTTGTAGTCCACTCACGTCCAGAGACCACTGTGAATCCCACTGATGATGGCTATGGATCAAATCTGGCGCGTGCACACACACACAATGACCAACAGAAAATACTGGCAGGGTTTTGGGGGCAATAATAGAGGATGATGGGAGTTGGAATCCCCCCACATCCAGAGATATCATCCACATCTGACACTGTATCTGGTTCAAACATGGTACACATACCTATCGTGATCAACAGAAATACTGCTGGTGTTTGGTGGGGGGAGAAGGCGGGAAATGACAGAGGATGATAAGAGTTCCAGGCCACTCATATTGAGAGAGACCTGTGATTCCCACCAATGATGTATCTGGTTCAAACTTGGTCCACATACCTATCATGGCAAACAGAAAATACTGCTGGTTTTGAGGGGCAATACAGAGGATGAACGGAGTTACAGTCCACCCATATCCCAAGATGTATGTGTATCTTACATCCAGAGAACCATATGTATTTCTAATGGCACTATACATAAAATCTAAAACCAAAGAATGACTACTACTAATATTTTTCTAACCCAAGTATCATTGGGTACCTTAGCTAATATACAAATAAAACATAAATGTACAACCCACAGCAGCTAATATTAGGCTACCAGACCTTGCCATATTTGTATAAGATGGCTTCTACAAGCCTGGATTTTGAATTAGAGACAGAACAATGGAAGACTAATGCACACTACATGCAGACGTTATGAAGGTAAAGTTTAAAACCAGTATGGTGTAGTGCAAGCATGTAGCCGGGGGCTAAGGGCTTCAGCCCCCGAAAATTCTCAGGGTGGTCCGCGAAAAGGCCTTACTGGTACATTATTTAAACTGTTATGTTTATTCATATCATGATCTGATCACCATGCTCATTATATCCCACATTAATGGGGTTATTGGGATAACAATACAAAAGGTTTGCTATGGTAGATCCTCTTCCGCCCAGTCTCAGCCCCCCTGAACCAAACTCAGCCCCCCCGAATCAAACTCCTGGCTACGGCCCTGGTGTAGTGGCTTGAGTGTTGGACTATAGCTCTGTGGAGCAGAACTCAAATCTCTGGTCATAAAACCCACTGGATGACTTTAGACAAGTCAAAAAGGCAACCCTGTACCACACACATAATCAAAAAACATGCTTATAGAAATCAGCAGGTGGCACTACATATCCCACTTAAATCATTTTACTGGAGAAAAATGTTTCCCCTGATATTGTTCTACATAAATTAAAGTGCATGAGCTGTACCCAAGTGTCTCCAGGACAAAACAGCAACCCAAAATGCATTTTAGAAAAAAAGAGAGGGCTATTAAGTGGCCAGGACTTTTAAAAATACTTTTGGGGGCAGAATGCCCCAGGAAACATTACCACTAGGCACAGGGGATGCCAAGTGAAAGACAGGGATTTCTCACTATTGTAGTCCCCAAAAGCAACTATTGCTTGACCAGTAGAAGCATTCCATCGAGACTTGAAACCCTGAAAGAACCTGAATCCCCATCAATCGGGTCCAGAGCAATTGGGACCCCCGGGGCATCCCCTGACCCCCCGGGCTGGGCTGGAGGCTGGGCACTCCCTAAAGCTCCAAGGTAGGAAAGTTAGGACTAATAAAGGGAAATATTTCTTCACCCAGAGGGTCATTGGGTTATGGAACTCACTTCCAGAGGAGGTTGTGACAGCTGTCAGCCTGGGCAGCTTCAAGGCAGGATTAGACAGATTCATGGATACCAAGGGAATCAGTAGTTACTGAAATGGACATCCAAGTGCCACCTCTGTGTTGATGGAGGCAGGCAGGATTTTCCCCGGGTACTGGTTGTTGGGGGTCAGGAGCAGGTGAGGGTTTTGCCCTCCTTTCTGCTAGAGATCCCTGTGTACAACTAGTGGGCCACTGTGTGACACAGAATGCTGGACTAGATGGGCTGAGGCCCGATTCAGCATGGCTCTTCTTATGTTCTTATGTTCTTAACTACAACAATGCCAAACCACTCAGAGAGAATAAATGGTTCTGTATCGAAGGAAGAAGCTGTCAAAAACACTTCTGGGGATTCCCTGCTGAAGAAAACCCTCTGAAATTCACTCAACAGGTGACTTGAAAACACATATATGAACACTAGGACCTGCAGCCAGGCAGTATATAAAGCAGGGGGCTGAATTTATTTATTTATTTTGCATACATGTACCCCGTCCTTCTCACACACACCCTCCTGGGGACGGGGCTTAGGGCGGTTTCACAACAGGCATTCATTCAAATGCCAACCACAGCCATAAATAGTAAAAGGTAAAGGTTTTCACCTGACATTAAGTTCAGTTGTGTCCAACTCTTGGGGTTGGTGCTCATTTTCATTTCTAAGCTGAAGAACCGGCGTTGTCTGTAGACAGCTCCAAGGTCAAGTGGCCAGTATGATTGCAGGGAGCACCTTTATAAATAAAATACATACATAGAATACATTTTTTTAAAAAAAAATCATTAGAAACGTTACATTAATAAGAATTTTATTTAAAATCATACAGGTTTAAAATCAGAGTTCAGGTCAGTCCAGTATCATTCATATCACTTGAGTCTTATTCTAGATTGCTGCCTCTACTGTTCAAACGCTTGGTCCCATAACCAGGTTTTGAGTTTGTTTCTAAAAGAGAAAAGGGAGGGGCCCAATCTGATGTCACTGGGAAGCGAGTTCCATAGGCGAGGGGCCACCACTGAGAAGGCCCTGTCCCTCATCCCCTCCAGTCGCTTTTGAGATGGTGGGATCGAGAGCAGGGCCTCCCCAGCTGATCTTAAACTTCATGATGGTTCATAGCAGGAGATACGTTCGGACAAGCAATTTGGGCCGTAACTGTTTATGGCTTTAAAGGTTAAAACCAGCACTTTGAATTGTGCTCAGTAGCAAATGAGCAGCCAGTGGAGCTGGGATAACAGAGTGGTTGTATTCTCTCTCGTATGTCACTCCAGTGAGCTACCTGGCTGCTGACCACTGGACTAGTTGAAGCATCCGAACAGTCTTCAAAGGCAACCCCACGTAGAGTGTGTTGCAGTAATCTATTTGGTATGTAAATTCTGTTAAAGGCACCATCTGAATGTGCAAGCTAAACAGAGTCACCTATGATAAGTATGTGAGAGGGAGGCTACCAATGAATATCAGGACCCCTAGGCTCTTTTTCAGAGGATGGTACTGACAAAATGATCCCTGAGTATTCTTTAACTAAAAAATTCATTGAGCTGCCTTAAGTCAACAGGTGACTTGAAGGACCATACACATACATAGAATAACTTTACTATGCTACTGGCCCAAATGCCTCTTCCTACAGCTGAGTACCAGCATGACCATGGTTAGTAATTGGTTGGGAGACTGGCAAAGGATATTAACCAACTATCACCCAAGTCAAAAAAGAAGCACCATTAAAGCCCTGGCAGACCATGCAAAAAGAATCTGCGAACCCCACCATCTCCAAGACTAACTGAACCACCTAAACTGGGCTTTACAGGCCAATTGATACTCCCCCACAGACATCAGAAGAGCTGCAAGAGCAAGAACAAGTCACAAGAGTCAAGACAAAGATCCACCCAGAGGAAAAGTGTTCTTTCCATACATCAAGGAAACCACTGACCGCCAGATTAGATCCCTTCCAGTCCGGTTTCTGTGTTGGGCACGGGACGGAGATGGTTCTCTCCATCACAGACCAGCTTTGTTGCCAACTGGACCAAAGTGGATCAGCGCTGCTCGTGTTATTGGACCTCACGGCAGCTTTTGATACAGTCGATCATGCATTATTGCTCCACCGTTTAGCTGTGACGGGGTGAGGGGGACTGCCCTTAAATGGGTGGCCTCCTTTCTCCAAAATTGGGGACAATGAGTGGAGAGGGGAGGCGTGGTCTCCGAGAGACTCTTGCTTACATGCGGGTCCCTCAGGGGGCTATTCTCTCCCCTCTATTATTTAACATCTACATGTGGCCACTGGCTCAGTTGGTGCATGGTTTTGGTTTGGAGTGCCATCAGTACGCTGATGACACCCAGCTTGTGCTGAGGATGGAGGGTCGGTCGGACTCCGTACCTGATAATTTCTATCTGTGCCTGGAGGCCATGACTGGATGGCTACAGGCTAGCCGGTTGAAGGTGAATCCATCGAAGACGGAGATCCTATGGCTGGGTTGCCCAGTTGTGGGGGAGTGCCGGCTGCCTACCCTGGACGGCGAAGCACTTTGCCAGTCGTCCTTGGTAAAAAAAAAAATATCTGGGGGTCTAGTTGGACCCACTGCTGTCAATGGAGGGCCAGGTTTCTGCTGTCATCAGATCCGAATTTTTCCATCTGTGTCAAGCTAGACGGCTGGCACCCTACCTATCCAGGAGCAACCTAGCTACGGTGATCCAGGCAATGGTCATCTCGAGATTAGACTACTGTAATGCCCTCTACATTGGTCTTCCTTTGTCCGTGATCCGGAAACTCAAGTTAGTGCAGAATGCTGCAGCTCGCCGGCTTGCCGGCGCTTCGGCCAGGTGTCATATCACCCTCATCTTGCAGTGACTGCATTGGCTTCCACTGGAGTACCAGATTACATTAAAAGTGTTGGTGTTGACCTTTAAGGCCTTATATGGTCTAGGGCCGGTGTACTTGAGGGACTGCCTCACCCCATATGTCCCCCAGAGATCACTATGGTCTAAAGAACAAAATCTTCTTGTAGTACCCTCTGTTCGGACTTTCCACCTGTCCTCCACTAGGCAGAGAGCATTTTCAGTGGTGGCTCTGACCCTTTGGAACACCTTACTGGAGGATGTTCGGGCTCTTGGAGAGTTATCCTTTTTTTGGAGGGCCTGCAAAACAACGCTCTTCCGGCAGACTTTTAACCTGGTGGCCTCTGATAATTCATGCTGACTTTCCTGTGCGGGTCGGAAATCTGTTTTAAATCTTTTTTATTGTTGCATATTATGATTGTGCTTTTTAGGCTATGTAAACCACCCCGAGCCTGTGGGGAAGGGCGGTATAGAAATGGAAATAATAAATAAATAAATAATAAATAAATAGGGAAGCTGATGAGGAAACACAACCTACAGACTATCTACAGACCCATTAAGAAAATCCAACAAATGCTACATTCAGCAAAGGACAAGAGGGGTCCTCTCACCTCTGCAGGGGTCTACCGTATACCATGCAGCTGTGGACAAGTCTACATAGGGACCACCAAACGAAGCATCATTGCCCAAACACAAATCAAAGAACATGAAAGGCACTGCAGATTAACTCAATCTGAGAAGTCAGCCATAGCAGAGCATGTGATGATCCAACATGGACACAGCATATTATTGGAGAAGTCAGAAATGCTAGACCACTCTAACAACCATCATGTCAGACTACAAAGAGAAGCCACTGAAATCCACAAGCATGTGGACAATTTCAACAGAAAGGAGGAAACCATGAAGATTTACAAAAAAAACATGAAGATGAACAAAAAAAACATGAAGATGAACAAAAAAACATGAAGATGAACCAGTATTAAAAAAAAACCTCTCTAAAATCAGAACAGTAGATAAAGAGTAACACTAAAAAACAGGGGAATTCCAGAAGGGAATAAATCAAGGACAGATAACACCTTCCAACAAAGGATTCCACCAGGCAGCAACCAGACAGGTTTTGAAGCTGCAAGGCCATTAAATGCTAATCAAGGTGGCGAATTGCAACACTCACACCTGCCTCAAACAGGTTCTTTCTCGCACCCTGGACCTTCCACAGATATATAAACCCCACTTGCCTAGTTTCCGACAGACCTCACAACCTTTGAGGATGACTGTCATAGATGTGCGTGAAATATCAGGAGAGATGCTTCTGGAACATGGCCATACAGCCCGGAAAACTCTCAGCAACCCAATATTAGCTCCTGTTTCAAGTTGTAAACATGTGACTTATGATTAAGAACAGGGCTGAGACAACAGGAGTGAGAGAAAACTATCAATCAGAAGGGAAATTCACAAGGGGTTTCCATTGAAGCTTTATCCCCAATCCTTGTTTCCCTAAGAAGCCAAAATTTCCAAAATCGAATTATCACAGGGACAGAAAATGAGGTGAAATCTTCTGAACAGGGACACAGACAGCACAACAAACACACTTTTCTATGGGTGGTTGTGAGTTTTTTCAGGTTGTATGGCTATGTTCCGGAAGCATTATCTCGTGACGTTTCGCCCACATCTATGGCAGGCATCCTCAAGGATCATCAGAGGTTGTGAGGTCTGTTGGAAACTAGACAAATGGGATTTATATATCTTTGGAAGATCCAAGATGGCCAATGGCAACATGCACACTTGCCTCTACTCTTGTCTGCTGGAGGCAAGTGCGAATGTTGCCATTGGCCATCTTGATTAGCATTTAATGACCTAGCAGGGCCAGCTAATCACCCCCCAACAAGAATTCCCCCAGGCAGTAAGAAGCCAGGCCTTGAAACTGCTAGGCCATTCAGTGCTAGTCAAGGTGTCCAGTTGTAACCTTCACACTTGCCCCAAGCAGACAAGAGTTTTTTCTCCCACCCGGGACGTTCTACAGATATATAAACCTCACTTGCCTAGTTTCCAACAGACATCACAACCCCTGAGGGTGCCTGCCATAGAAGTGGGCGAAACATCAGGAATGTTTCTGGAACATGGCCGCACAGCTCGGAAAACTCATGACAACTGATAAGAAAGGGTGTTTGTTGTGCTGTCAAAAAGATTTCACCTCACTTTCTGTCCCTGTGATAATTCGACATGAACGTACACCCCGAAAACTCACAGCAACCCAGTGATTCTGGCCCTGAAAGCCCTGGACAAGACCCTTTTCTATGCTAGCCAAAGCATGCATGCTTATGTGTGTGTGACTGTTGTTTTACATACAAATTTAAAAAGGAAAAGGAAGATAATGGGATGTACCCATTACCTTCCTTTTCCTTTTTGTCTTTACCTAGTCACAGGCACTGCAGCTTGACTTTGTTTGTGTTTAGCTTTACATACAAATTCGACTGAAGAACAAACCTACAGAAGCAATTGGGGAGTGCCTGTACCCCGTGCCTAGGGAAGCCACCTGCAATGCCTAGGGTCGCCCTAAAGGCACAAGCACCAGGAGGAGCTGTCGGTGTGGCCTGGCTTTGGCGCCAGGAAGAGGCAGGGCAAGGGTTAACTCCTCGGGCGAGGAGCCAGCGGCCGCGCCTCCCTGACAGGAGACAGCAATCTGCTCTAATAGCCCTTTCTCTTCTTCCCTCGGGGTTTGGGAAAGGGGAGGAAAGTGGCTAATGGCTGGAAGGGAAGGGAAAGCCTGCGCGCCAGGCACGCACGGGAACAGCGGGAGGAAGAAAGGGAGCGAAAAAGCAAGAAAGAAAAAGAGAAGGAGGGAAGGAAAGAAAGAAGGAGGCTCTCCGCTCCTCCTCCCTCCCTGTCTTCTGCGCTTTTGCCCTTCAATGGGCGTTGGCTGCTTTGCCGTTCAGAGGGGCTCCTGTGTTAGGAGCAGATCCACCCCTCCCCCGCCCGACGGTGAAATGGACCAGGCCAGACTAGAGAAAGGGAAGAGGACGAAGCCAATTGGAATGAAATAAGGGGTGTTTGGTTCCACAGCTAAAGTGAGGTTGCTGTGCGTTCATTTGCCTATTAAGCAGACTGGACTCTTTAGATTGGAGGAGAGGGAAGCATCCTTCCTTCCTTCCTTCATTGGCCCTTAATGGGGTTTTTAATTTGACTGCTAGAGGTGGGAGGGAAGCGCTCAAGGGTTTTTCTGCAGGCATAACATGGCAAAATGAGGCGAGTGGTACCCAAAGGCAGCCACATTTTGCAGCCCGAAAGACAGTTGCATCTGTCAAGTAGGAGATTTAGGCACCACTTTGTGGGGAGGCTAATTTAACTGATTTACGACTCAAGGCCATAAAAATCTCCAGGAAGTATGTAAAGAATGAGGAAGCGACAGCTCCCCTGGTGGCCAGAAGCTGGAATGTTAAATAGCCTCTGAGTGTCTGTCTATATCTTGTGTGTCTCTATGGCATCGAATGTTTGCCATGTATATGTACATTGTAATCCACCCTGAGTCCCCTGCGGGGTGAGAAGGGCGGAGTATAAATAGTGTAAATAAATAAAATGAATAAAAACTCCTCCCTCCCACCTCATTAAGAGCCAACTGACTGTGTGTGTTTGTACCCTTCCAGACAAGCCCTATACCCCAGGATCTGATCCCAGTGGGTTAAACCCTTGTGCCGGCAGGACTGAAGACCGACAGGTTGCAGGTTCAAATCCAGGGAGAGTGCGGATGAACTCCCCCTGTCACCTCCAGCTCCCCATGCAGGGACAAGAGTGAAGACTCCCACAAGGATGGTAAAACATCCAAGCATCTCCTGGGCTATGTCCTTGCAGACAGCCAATTCTCTCACATCAGAAGCAACCTGCAGTTTCTCAAGTGGCTCCCGACACCAAAAAATCCCAGATTTTCTGTTTATCCCAATTATCTGGCAGTGTGGACTGACCGGACTCATATCATCCAGTTTAAAGTGGAAAACCTGGGATCAGATCCTGGAATATAGGGCCTATCTGGAATAATAATAAGAAATCTTTATTTATGTCCCGCTTTCCTCCCTAATGGGACCCAAAGCGCATTTAACATAAAATACAAGACAAAATCACACCAAGTGTAATAACATTCAGAAATAAGATATAAATTAATGTTGAGCATTAAAAGCATTTGAAACCAATTTCAATTATTGTGGAGACTCCTCAATTAAATAGTATATTTTGTCCATAATTAAAGCAATGGTATTCCCCATAGCAACCTATGGATGCAAGAGCTGGACCATAGGGAAGGCTGAGTGAAGGATGATAGATGCTTTTGAACTGTGGTGCTGGAGGAAAATTCTGAGAGTGCCTTGGACCGCGAGAAGATCCAACCAGTCCATACTCCAGGAAATAAAGCCTGACTGCTCATTGGAGGGAAGGATATTAGAGGCCAAGATGAAGTACTTTGGCCACACCATAAGAAGAAAGGAAAGCTTGGTGAAAACAATGATGGGGGAAATGGAAGGAAAAAGGAAGAGGGGCTGACCAAGGGCAAGATGGATGGATGGTATCCTCGAAGAGGTGGGTTGACCCTGAAAGAGCTGGGGATGGCCACAGCTGACAGGGAGCTCTGACGTGGGCTGGTCCATGAGGTCACAAAGAGTCGGAAGCGACGGTACGAATAAAAAACATTTTGCTAAACTCAGTACAAATCAACCTTGCTGTCATTTTAGTTAGGGCTGTCAGTGATGTCATCAGTAAGAAACACGAGTCAGTGAGAAAATTAAGAGAAGTCTCCACCAAAGACTCTGAAAAACAAAACAAAAATATAACAAAAATCCCCGCTAAAGCCCAGGAGGAACAGAGTCAAAAGTAGCGTGTCAGCAAAGAAGCCAGCGGTCCCAATCCAAGCCAAGCCCCATTGAAGTACTAAGTTGATGGTCAAAGTGGGGCTGGATAGTAAAATTCCCCAGTACTGTTGTCCTATAAGGTATTAATGACTTGAAGTAACTTCGAGCTATGGCTAGCTAGCAGGGAGGTCATGGCGCAGTAGAGGAAAATGGTGCTGGTAGAGCGACTGCTGCACCAACATCTCCAGTTCAATTCTGGGAAGTGAGAGGGAATGCCAAGTAGAGTGCAGCTCAGGGAAGCCGCCAATTGAGTCACAGCACTCACTGCTCTTGCCTATCGTCTGGCCTGCGTGAGATCATAGGTGCCCCGGTGGGATCAGGCCCTCATGTTGGAACGGCCCTTTGTGGTTGGTTGTTACTCCTGACTCAGGCTTGGTCTACACTAGTGCTTCTCAACCTGTGGGTCCCCAGATGTTTTTGCCTTCAACTCCCAGAAATTCTAACAGTTGGTAAACTGGCTGGGATTTCTGGGAGTTGTAGTCCAAAACACCTGGGGACCCACAGGCTGAGAACCATTGGTTTACACTGACCATATAATGTAGCATGGAACTCCTTTGTGTGGTCAGTACAGTCCCATATAATGTAGTTAATGGAAATAAAACTGCATTATACAGGTCTACACCACATTACAGTGTTCCCTCACTACTTTGCAGTTGGCTTTTCGTGGACTAGCTGTTATGTGGGTTTTTGTGGTACTCATTCTGCACATGCGTAGTATGCCTTCCATTGGCCCGCAGTCCTGCCAGCAGTTGTCAATCCCAGCTTGTTTATCCTACTGGGCTGCCAATGAGGCTCGGAGGTGAGGCCATCTCCCAGTTTATGAATGGTTGCTGTTGCCCAGACCTGCATTCTCATCCTGCCTCCTGGCAACGATGGAGTGTGGAAGAGGGTTTCACCCTCCCCCTTGGGAGAGAGGCAGCCAATCAAGGTGGTTGTGATTTACATACTGTTTTGAAGACTATTTTCATTCATAAAAAAAGAAAGAGAGAGGAGATACAAAGCAGTATGAAAATCACAGCCTTATAGCCCCTTCCTTATAGCTAACCAAAAAAAAGTGTGTGGTGCCTTTAAATCTCTCCTCACTTCTGCCTCACCTTCGGAATGCTCTATCTATCTATCTCATCCCTACTTCGCAGATTTTCACTTTTCGCGGGTGGTTCTGGAACATAACACCCACGCTAAGTGAGGGAACACTGTATATGGCAGTGCAGATCCAGCCTCAGGCATCAGATGGCAGAGAAGGGTTTTTATGGGACTCAAGTATAGTAGCTCCCTCTCTGCTGGTTGTTTGGTTGATACGCAAATCTATGGGTGCTGAAACCCTATTACATATAATGGCATAATAAAATGGTGTCCCAGTCCCTTATATAAAGTGGAGAAATCAAGGTTTCTTTGTGTGTCTGTTTTTTTTAAAAAAATCCAAACAATGGGTAGTTGAAGGGCTAACTGATGACAGAGAGCAAAAGGTGAAGTGGTTAAAATAGGGGACAAGGGCACTTAAATACAGAAAACACAACAGCTAGAGAAAGCAGGTGATATTCTTAAAAGGCTGTAGTCTTTCAGTTTGGCAGTGGCTTCTTTTCCATGCCTGTTGAAAGACAACGTCCTCCATGCAAATAGTTGGTAAATAGCTTTGTGTAGAGCCTATCCTCCCACACCCATTTTGCACCTGCCGAGGGAAAACAAAGAACCACCTAGGTCTTATGTGAGCCTGAAACTTGATGGAGTTAGCATGCGCTATTCCAAATACAATATAGTACTGTGGAACTAGTGTCATGGTTTTACTTATCCATACTTGGGAAAAAGTTTAGCATTTTCTAGGTCCTCTGGTGTGATTTTTTTAGTATGCTTCCTTCCTTCCTTAGGTGATCCCTCGTAGCCCAAAGATGATGGTCGTCCAAGTGTAGTGTCTTGGTGGTGGGCCATTGGTGGCTGTCAAGCCCTATTCTTTTTTTTAATTCATAGTTTTTTATTGGTATATTTTACAAGCTTCATAAAACAACATGATAGAAAATAGGGGGGAGAGAGGTGCTGAATATAGAAGAAAGAGGATGTGTGGATTGAAGTACAGAGAGGATAGAGGAGAGATGGGATTGGGTAGGATAGGATTGGGGTGGGAGGAAGTGCTAGCAGAAAAGAAAAGAAAAGAAGTATAGTTGCTTCCAGTCAGGGTGTCCGGGTAACCTGTCCTTGCTTGGTAATTTTGTTTTGTGTCTTCATATTGGGTTTCTTTCACCACTGTTTTTGTCTCTAATTTCTATAATGAATTAAAATTTTCCCGTCTTCAGATAGCACATGGTGGGCTTCCAATCTGTTCTGTTTTTAGCATCTGTATTATTGACCAGACTTTTTAGAATATCCATGTCGATAAATTCAGCCAGTTTAGTGGCCCACTCTGTTGGCGTCGGGAGGTTTTCTTGCTTCAAGCCCTATTCTTGATCAGCATGCTCTCCTGCAGTGAGGACATCGGTTTTCAGGTGGAAGGCGGTACCCGTCAGGGTTGGCTTGATGCGCCTTCCTCTTGGCACATTTTTCTCTTTCACCCTCCATTCATGCCTCTTCTTTTTCTTCAATACTGCTGGTCTGGGAGTTGTAGTCCAAAACACCTGGGGACCCACAGGCTGAGAAACGCCGAAAAGGCGTTCGGCAACGCAAATTGGGATTTTTTAGTTCAGATTTTCAAAGAAAAAGATATGGGGTTTTCGCTAATGAACGCAATAAATGCAATTTACCAAAACCAGGAGGCAAATATTATAGTTAATGGCTGCTCAGCAGGAACCATCCAAATTGAGAAAGGAACGAGGCAAGGGTGCCCGATGTCCCCGCTCCTTTTTATTTTTATGTTAGAATTATTACTACAAGACATAAGATCCGACTGCAATCTAAAAGGACTAAAAATACAAAAAGAAGAGTACAAGCTTCAGGCATTTGCAGACGATATAGTCTGCATTGTCGAGAAACCGGTAGAGACAATTCATAAGTGGATAGAGAAATTGGAACAGTATCACAAAGTGGGAGGGTTTAAAATTAACTATGCTAAAACTAAGATCTTAACTAAAATATCAAAAAAGATAGAGCGGAAAAACTGAAAGACCTAACCAAAATCGAAGTTGCAGCTAAAGTGAGATATTTAGGCATCCAACTGACAGCTCAAAATAACCAATTACTTAGAAACAATTACGAAACAATGTGGAAATCCATAAAGGCAAATCTGGAAAAATGGAAACATCTCAAATTAAACTTGCTAGGTAGAATAGCAGTAATCAAAATGGATGTCCTACCCACCGTGTTTCCCCGATAGTAATACACCCCCGATTGTAAGACGGATCGGGGGTGTCAGAGGGGTCGGCTAATATAAGCCGTACCCCAAAAGTAAGCCGTACTCCCGGCCGCCGCGCCACTGTCCCGCCGCCTCCTCCTCCACTCCTCCCTGCGGCCTCCTCTTCGGGGAACGGAAGAAAGGCGCAGAGGGCTCTCCCAAGCCGCCTCTCTTCCTTTCCCCGAAGAGGGGGCTGCAAGGAGACCGATCACGCGGTTTTCCTGCAGCCCCCTCTTCGGAGAACGGAAGAGAGGCGCAGAGGGCTCTCCCAAGCCGGCTCTCTTCCTTTCCCCGAAGAGGGAGCTGCAAGGAGACCGAGCGTGCGGTTTCCCTGCAGCCCCTCTTTCGGGAATGGAAGAGAGGCGCAGAGGGTCTCCCAAGCCGCCTCTCTTCCTTTCCCCGAAGAGGAGCTGCAAGGAGACCGATCGCGCCCTTCTGCAGCCCCTCTTCGGGAACGGAAGAGAGGCGCAGAGGGCTCTCCCAAGCCGCCTCTTCCTTTCTCGAAGAGGGGGCTGCAAGGAGACCGATCGCGCGGTTTCTGCAGCCCCCTCTTCGGGGAACGGAAGAGAGGCGCAGAGGGCTCTCCCAAGCTGCCTCTCTTCCTTTCCCCGAAGACGGGGCTGCAAGGAGACAGATTGCGCGGTTTCCCTGCAGCCCCCTATTCGGGGAACGGAAGAGAGGCGCAGAGGGCTCTCCCAAGCCGCCTCTCTTCCTTTCCCCGAAGAGGGGGCTGCAAGGAGACCGACAGTGGCGGTTTCCCTGCAGCCCCCTCTTCGGGAACGGAAGAGAGGCGCAGAGGGTTCCTCCCCAAGCCGCTCTCTCTTTTTCGAAGAGGGGCTGCAAGGAGACCGATCGCGGTTTCCTGCAGCCCCTCTTCTGGGAACGGAAGAGAGGCACAGAGGGCTCAGCCGCCTTTCTTCCGTTCCCCCGAAGAGGAGGCTGCAGGGAAACCGCGCGATCGGTCTCCTTGCAGCCCCCTCTTTGGGGAAAGGAAGAGAGGCGGCTTAGGAGAACCCTCTGTGCCTCTCTTCCGTCCCGAAGAGGAGGCTGCAGGGAAACCGCACATCGTTTCTCTGCAGCCCTCTTCGGGAACGGAAGAGAGGCGGCTGAGGGCTCTCCTCAGCCACCTCTCTTCTGATCCGAGAAGAGGCGGCCGCAGGGAGGGCGGCGGCGGCGACAGAGAAGGCGGGACCAAGTGACGCGGCGGCCGAGGGTACGGCTTACCGTCGCCCAATGTAAGCCATACCCCGAAGTAGGGCGTACTGGGACTTTTTGGGGGGAAAAGAAAGTAAGACGCTGTCTTACTTTCGGGGAAACACGGTAGGATGATCTTCCTCTTTCAGTCCATCCCGGTCCTAAGAACAGGCCACAATTTTAAAATATGGAGGAGAGACATTTTAAGATTCATCTGGGAAGGGAAGAGAGCAAGAATAAACCACAGGATCCTCACGGACAAAAGAGAAAGAGGAGGATTGGCCCTTCCAAACTTACAACTATATCACGATGCAGCTGCCCTCAGTTGGGTCATAGATTGGACCACACTCAAGAAAACAAGAACGCTATTGCTAGAAGGTTTCAATCTGAGAAGAGGCTGGCATGCGTACATCTGGTATGGGAAAGCAAAATTAGAAAAAAAAAACTTTACCAACCACTATGCCCTGATCAAGACGTGGGATAGATACAAGGCAAGACTATACTCGAAAACCCCACTTTGGGTATCACCAATAGAGGCCCAACACAGGAAGGAAATCCCGATGGAGAAATGGCTTACATACAAAACATTATTGGAAAGGAGGAATAGAATGTGGGAATTAAAATCGATAGACGACCTAAGGAACTTAGATACAGAAATCTCCTGGTTCCACTACGCCCAAATAAAAGAATATTTTAAATCAGACCGCAAAAAAGGCTTCACAGAAGAAGAAACAACTTGGGAGAATCTGCAAAAACACGAGAAGAAACAAATCAGGATCCTATATAATAAGTTACTGGAATGGGACGTAGAAACCGAATCAGTAAAACAAGTTATGATAGATTGGGCCCAAGATTTGGGACACTCAATATTATTGCAAGAATGGGAGACCACCTGGAGGAAAACTACAAAATATTTAGGCTCAACTACTATAGCGGAGAATTGGTACAAGATGTACTTTCGGTGGTACCTAACTCCCCAAAAACTGGCAAAATATTACAAAAATACAAACAACAAGTGCTGGAAGTGCAGGAAGCAGCCAGGGTCATTCTTCCACTGCTGGTGGTCTTGTCCAAAGATTCAAAAGTATTGGAAACTAATACATACACATACACAGAAAATAAGGGAGGAAAATTTCGACCTAAACCCAGCCTATTATTTTCTTAACCTAACAGATGAGAAGATCGACCGAAAGACAGATAAACTTCTATATTTTATTGCAGCAGCAGCAAGAATAGTTCTGGCGAGAAGCTGGAAAAAAGAAGATGTTCCTCAGATAGAGGAATGGATAACTAAACTACAAGAACTGATGGAACTAGACGAACTGAACAGCAGGGTCAATGACCAGAGTATTAAAAACAGAACTGATTGGCAACCTCTAAAACGCTATCTAAAGTCACTGAAGATATAAGGGCAAGACTCACAGTCAGGAAGTCGGAACTAAGGCGAAGGAAAGATTGTTTCAAGTGTGGAAAACCAATACTTCTCACGAACCGTACTGGAAGAACACCCTCATATCTCATATTTCAACTTCTAACTATATTGTATCCTCTCCTCTCCCCCATACTCTTTTCCATCCCACACATCCCATCCCTCTACTTACCCTTCCCTTGGGCTTCTTTTTTTCTTCCCTCTTCGCCCCCTCTTTCTATCCAACTGTATTTTATCTATGTATAAAACTCAATAAAAATAATTTTTTTAAAAAAACACTGCTGGTCACAGTTGACCTCCAGTTAGAGCACTCAAGGACCAGTGCTTCCCAGTTCTCGGTGCCAGAATTTTAAAGGTTGCCTTAAGCTAATTTTTAAATATCTTTTCTTGTCCACCAACATTATGTTTCCCATTCTTAAGTTGGGAGTATAGTAACTGCTTTGGAAGATGGTGATCAGGTATTCGGACAATTTGGCCAGTCCGATGGAATTGATGGCAGAGAAGCATCGCTCCAATGGTGGTGGTCTTTGCTTCTTCCAGCACGCTGACATTTGTTCACCTGTCTTCCCAAGAGATTGGCAGGATTTTTCAGAGGCAACGCTGGTGGAATCATTCCAGGAGTTGAGTGTGAAGTCTGTAAACAGACCACGTTTCGCAGGCATATATCAGGGTTGGGAGGACAATAGCTTTATAAACAAGCAACTTGGTCTCCCTACGGATGTCCCAGTCCTCAAACACACTCTGCTTCATTTGGAAAAATGTTGCACTTGCAGAGCTCATGTGGTGTTGTATTTCAGTGTCTTCCACCAGGTGTATGCTTCCGCAAGAAGTTGAATATAGAGAATATAGATTGAACGGGCAGCAGCGATCCAATTACAGGAATTCCTGGAAACTTCAGGAAGCCTGGACCCCTGCCAATCGGGTTTCCGCTCCGGACACGGAACTGAGACCGTTTTGGTGGCCATTACGGACTACATCCGCCGCCAATTGGAGAAGGGAGGCTCAGCGATCTTGGTGCGACTCGATCTCACCGCGGCGCTCGACACGGTGGATCATGACCGGCTGGTGCGACGACTTTCAGCCTCTGGGATTCAAGGCACAGCTCTGGCCAGGTTCGATTCCTTCCTACGCGGCCGCTCGCAGTGTGTTGAGTGGCGAGGCCAAGTGTCCAAGAAATCCACCCTGGACTGCAGAGTCCCCCAAGGCGTCATTTTGTCACCAACGCTTTTAACATCTATGTCCAACCCTTGGCAAGCATAGCCAGAAGTTTTGGATTTGGGTGCTATCAATATGCAGATGACACCCAGCTCCTGCTGAAGCTTGAGCCAGGCGTAACATCAGTGCCTGAGAACTTCAGACAAGGACTAGAAGCAGTGACTAGATGGCTCTGCTCATACAAACTCAAGATCAATCCAGCAAAGACGGAGATTCTATGGCCGGGACACCCCAGAGCCACCCATTCCGCTACCTCTCTTTGAGGGAGAGCCGCTTATCCCGGCCCCGTCTGTGAAGAGTCTCGGTGTGATTCTGGACTCAAGACTCTCGCTAGAGGCCCAGGTTGCTGCGACAAGTAAGGGAGCTTTCTTCCACCTGCGCCAGGCACGTCAACTAGCTCCCTACCTTCCATCAGATGCGCTGGCTACGGTGGTCCATGCCACAGTGACATCGCGGCTGGACTACTGTAATGCCTTGTATGTGGGGTTGCCGCAGTCAACCACTCGCAAAATCCAGCTAGTGCAGAATGCAGCCGCCAGACTCCTCACCGGGACACCGCTGAGATGCCATATCGCGCCATCTTTGCAGCGCCTGCACTGGCTGCCAGTCGAGCTCAGAGCCATCCATAAGACCTTGTCGCTCACCTTCAAGGCTCTCCATGGCGCTGGCCCAGCTTACTTAAAAGACCGCCTGCTCGAACCAGTCCATTTAAGGCCGCCGCGTCCAGTGAACAGGGACCTTCTCCGCATCCCAGGTGTGAATGAGGCTCGCCTCGACATCACAAGACGAAGAGCCTTCTCCATCGCGGCCCCCTGTTCTTTGGAACTCGATGTCGGGCGGAGCAGAGAGCTATCCTGGACATGCCCCAGTTCCTGACCGCATTGAAGACCTGGCTCTTTCGAAAGGCCTATGGCTAAGGTCACCTTCCAGACTTAGCCTGAGTTATTAGACCTTTTAACCAAATTCTTATTTATTTATTTTTTTTAGCTTAACTATTGAACTGTTTTTATGTGTTCTATGTGTAAGTCGCCCGGAGCACTGACGTGGAGGGCGACTCACAAATATTAAAATCAATCAATCAATCAATCAGAGTAGTGCTCAAAGAACTAGAAATGATAAAGAGGTGTTCTCTAGGCCGTCTTTACTCCTACGGTGTGATTCCATGGTGTGTGTCTATCACATATTGACCACAGAGTCATGGTAGAGGACCTAGAAAAGCCAGGTATTTTCATTCTAGGCATTTTCTATATCCACCAGCAGATACCCAGATCTTACATTCTGCTGGAAAGCGTTCATTTCAGTAATGTTTGCTATTATCCACAGTTTGTGTTTCCATGATAAATCCAGGAGCTATGGATTGTATTTTATTCTTTACATCTTAGAATTTAACTACGCTTTAAGGCAGTGGTTCTCAATCTGTGGGTCCCCAAGTGTTTTGGCCTACAACTCCCAGAAATCCCAGCCAGTTTACAAGCTGTTAGGATTTCTGGGAGCTGAAGGCCAAACCACTGCTTTAAGGGGACTCTGGCCTACCCAAGAAAGAGAGAACAAGGTGTTACCAAGGCACATGGAAGATCCGGACCAATATCAGCAGGGCATGAAAAAAGAAGCTGCTGTATAAGTAGGAATAATATGGACCTCCAGGTGTCCTTTCACTG
Organism: Anolis apletophallus; assembly: GCA_030556195.1. Classification (NCBI taxonomy): domain Eukaryota; kingdom Metazoa; phylum Chordata; class Lepidosauria; order Squamata; family Anolidae; genus Anolis; species Anolis apletophallus. The sequence continues at coordinate 153,165,781 of JARBWK010000002.1, forward strand.
CAGTGCCCAGCAGTCTTTGCTAGCACTCATAATGGCAGGGTTTGCAGCTCAACAACATCTGGAGAACTGCATGGGTGCCACTCTTCTAGAGCCAACCATGCTGATCTTGCCATTAGAGTAATAGTTCTCAAACTGGGGTCCTCCAGATTTGGGGATTTCAATTCTCAGAATTCCAGCACTGGGCCCACTGGCTGGGAATCAAAGTCCAAAACATTTTAAAGGCCACATTTGATAAACACTACATTAAAAAGAGTGAGATGGGTGCTTTAGCCTTCAGATTTTAGGTGGAAGACAAAGAAGAAGTAATAGATTATCATTTTTTTTCAATGGATTTTTATTTCCTTGGAAAAGAGTGCCATTGGAGACTTTGGTCTTAGGCATCAAAATAATATGGTCACCCTTGGGTACTTTGCTCCTTGGTTTCGGTGGAGATGAGGAGGAAGTCATTTAATGCTCAGCCTTAGAAAGCAAAACACATTGTGCTGGTCCAGAGAAACATTATCATTTGATACCTGATGATTAGTATAAGCACTAGAATATGACATAGATACATTATTGCAGCTAAAAAGCATAGGATAATTTTTGATAAATAAGAATAATGCAAAGCTACCTCCGAATTGTGAGAGGTAGTTATTGCCTTAATCAGATATTTTAGTTCAGATTACATGTAAGCATTTGATCCCTCTTCCAGTGAAGAATCAGACCAAGCAGACAAAATGAAACTTAAGATCATGTTCCTAAGAATAATGTACTAAGAACAAAAGAAGTGACCCATCAAATATTTACTACCTAATGGGACTTGTTGGGGGTTATAGCTATTGTGGTAGCTAGTATTTATGTTGTGATACCTTTTCCTTCATTGTCCAGGAGAGGCCAAAATTCAATATGGGGAAGGGAGGTCTGTTTTTTTAATATGTTGGAATCTCGTGCTTCACCAAATAGAACATGGTATAAAATATTTACCCACATTTATGAATCCAATAGTTTTGTTTGAGTAACAGATATGAAGACAGCTCACAGTCCTTCCACAACATACCCTCACATTTCCATCATTTTATCAGTGTGATGTATAATTTTAAAAAGGGGCCAGGAATGGAAGGAAGTTTTTTTGTTGCAACAACACTTGGCCCTCCACATCTGTGAGCCTGACTTTTATGGATTTGATAACATTTTGGGGTGTGTGTGTGTGTGTGTGATATTATACGAAAGGTTGACTATTGCCATGGTGGTCCACATTCTTGTTACATCGAGAATAGCTTACTGCAACACACTCTACATGGGGTTGCCTTTGAAGACTGTTTGGTAGCTTAAAATGGTTCTACGGGTGGCAGCCAGGTTTTTCACTGGAGTGACATACAGGGAGCACACAACTCACCTGTTATGCTAGCTCCACTGGCTGCCCATCTGCTACCGAACACAATTCAAAGTGCTGGCTTTAGCCTATAAAGCCCTAAATGGTTCTGGCCCAGCTTACCTGTCTGAACGTATCTCCTTCTATGAACCATCACAGAGGTTAAGATCTGGGGAGGCCCTGCTCTTGGTCCTACCTGAGTCTCAAGTGTGGTTGGTGGGGAAGAGAGACTGGGCCTTCTCAGTGGTGGCTCCTTGACTCTGGAACTCTCCCCAGTGAGATTCGATCAGTGCCCTTCTTCCTCGCCTTTAGAAAGAGAATAAAGACATGGTCATGGAACCAAGCTTTTGACTAGTAAAGTAACACAGTACAAGAAGTAAATATGGAATATGTACAATCGACATTTGGAATGGCGATTTTGGATCCTGTAATTTTAATGTTTTTATTAGGTGTTTTTAATTTTTATGTTTCATGTACAGTGTTCTCTCGCTACTTCGCGATTCACTTATTGCAGATTCACTGTTTCACGGATTTTAAAAAATATTAATTTTAAATATATATCATGGTATTTTCGCTGTTTTGTGGGGTTTTGTTGCCGCCACTCTCCAAGGCACTTTCCCTCCTCAGTCCTCCCTCCAGCTTTGAAAGGCCTTTCTTTCCCTTCCTTTCCTTCACTTTATTTTAAGTTTATAAAGACTTAAAATAGTGTATAACTACTAAAATAATGTATAAATATTAAAATAAACAGAGTATCCCTACATCACAGCTTTTCACTTATTGCGGGAGGTCCTGGAACCTAACTCCAGCAATAAGTGAGGGAACACTGTATAAATGTCCTCTTATCTTAGGGTGAATTGTCCTATAGAATTTATGCTTAGTTATACTGTATATTGTTTTATTTATGATTTGGTTTATGTACGTAAGGCATTGGATTTTGCCATTATTTTTGTAAACTGCTTTGAGTCCCCGCAGGGGTGAGAAAAGCGGTATATAAATACTGTAAATAAATAAGTACGTAAATAAGATTGCTATGAGATATAGACCCTTGCTCATTCACCGCAAATCATCCCTAAGCTTCCAGTAAATCCAGATCTTCGTTGTTCATTTCCAAGCTATGGAGACCCTCTGTCAGGGTTTTCTTCCAATATTTGCCCAGAAGAGGTTTTCACTTGTCTTCCTCTGGGTCTGGGTGTGACTTATCCAATGTCACCCAGTAGGTTTCATTATTCAGACCTTGGTCTCTAAAGTCATAGTCTTGCACTCAAAGCATTATACTACACTGGCTCTCTAGATCTACTTTCTGCTAAACTCTATTATAGTAAGCCTCCTTAAATCCTTTAGCAGAAGGGAGGCAGGATATAAACTAGATATGCTAGTGCACCTAGATTCAAACAGGGTCACACCTTTCCACAACCTATGGATTTTTGGTGGCAGTAGTGGTTACCCACATACACATCAGAATGAAAGAGCCATGAAGGAAAAAAGAGAGAAAAGCAAGAAAACTGGCAATGCTTTCCATGCTAGGATCCATATTTGGATGCATATTTTGAGTCAAAGAAGGAATATGTGTCAATACATGCAGTGTGACCAGTGTCCCACAGCTCTTTTTGAAAGAATTTGCATTGTTGTTACTAGTAAGGTTAAAAACAAGTCATGCAGAAAACAAGGAGTAATTGCTAGTGAAGAATATTCAATTATGGTTGGATTTTGTAGTTTGTGGACAATTTTCTATGCACATTTGAAGGTACAAGTACCATTCACTCTCTCAACAATAGAAGTGGTTTCTAATCTACTATAAAATTATCTGTTGTCATGTTAACATAGTTTTACTGCCATGACTACATATTACATAATTTAGGAATCTATAGTTTGATGGAAGGTATTTTGAATTCTGTGCTTTAGTAGTACAGTTCAGAGAGATGGATGCAAGCTTTATAACAACAAATTCCCTCTCTAAGCAAGCAAACAAATAAAAACAAAACATCTATTATCATAGGACAGAGTTAGGGCAAATAAAATAAGACTTTTATCAAACTCTTGTAGCTGGATAGTATGGCTATACCTTGGATATGTGAATTTCCTGAAGTCGAAAGAAATGGCTGTTTAGTTCATGTTGATAAGTACAATTTCATGTCCCCATCTCACTGCTGTTTTAAGAAGAACAGACTGAATGCTGAAGTGATGATAGAAACAACAACTGACTAAAGTATTTATTACATGAAACAAGTTTACCTGCATTTCAGCCATATAAATGTGTGGAGCAACTTAAAATGCGATGTTAAAGAAAATAAATTGGGGAAAGAAAAAAATACAAGTTCATGACTCATTCATTTGTCATGAGTAGCTACATAACTTTTTTAAACCTAGGAGTCCATTGAGGGTTTATACCAGGCGTGGGCAAACTTCAGCCTTCCAGGTGTCTTGGACTTCAACTCCCACAATTCCTATCAGCCTACTGGCTGATAGGAATTTTGGGAGTTGAATTCCAAAACACCAGGAGGACCGAAGTTTGCCGTGCCTGCTTTATGCCCAGCAGCTTTCTGCCCTTTTGAATCTCCTAGACCAGTGTTTCCCAACCGGTGTGCAGCGGCACACTAGTGTGCCGTGAGCGATCATCAGGTGTGCCGTGGGAAATTGGAACTTCCAATACCCTTTCTTCCCCCTCCTGCCAAACACTTTTTCTTCTCCACTCAGGCTCCCTTCTTCCCAGCCTTGCTCTGCTCGCTTTGCCTCGCTGTGCTCATGCTGCTGCTTCTGCCGCCATTTTGATCCAAGGGGGCAGCGTGAGCATGTTCAGGAGGGGAGGGGGAAGGGAGGAAGACATGGCCCGTGCGGGGGCTACTGCGCAGACTCACCCCACGTCTTCTTCCCTCCTCCCTCCCCTCCTGAACACGCTCACGCTGGCAAAGCGAGGCAAAGTGAGCAGAGCGAGACTGGGAAGAAGAGAGCCCGAGTGGAGAAGAAAAAGTAAGTGTTTGACAGGAGAGGGGAGGAAAAGATCTATGTTGAAAGCTGGCATGGGCAAACTTGGACCTTCCAGGTGTTTTGGACTTTAACCCCCACCATTCCTAGCAGCCTCAGGCCCTTTCTCTCCCCCCCCCCCCCCAGCCACTTCAGCAGGAAAGGGCCTCAGGCTGTTAGGAATGGTGGGAGTTGAAGTCCAAAGCACCCAGAGGACCGAAGTTTTCCCATGCCTGTTTTAGGGACCTTAAAGTGGTGAACCTCCTTCCAACATTGTGATTCTGGATAGAAAACAAACAACAACATAACATAACATTATTTGAGTCCACAGTGCTCTCTGGGTGTAGGTGAACTACAACTTCCAAACTCAAGGTCAATTCCCAAGCAAACCCTTTCAGTACTTTCTGTTGGTAATGAGAGTTCAATATGCCAAGTTTGGTTCAATTACATTGTTGCAAGAGTTCAGGATGCTCTTTGATTGTGTGTTAACTATAAATCCCAGAAACTGTAACTCCCAAATGTCAAGGTCTATTTTCCCCAAACTCCATCTGTGTTCACATTTGGGCATATTGAGTATTCATGCCAAGTTTGGTCCTGATCCAACATTGTTTAAGTCCACAGTGCTCTCCGGATATAGGTAAACTACAACTCCAAAACTCAAAGTCAATGCCCACCAAATTCTTATAGTATTTTCTCTTGGTTATGGGAGTTCTGTGTGGGAAGTTTGATTCCATTCCCAATTCTGGCCAACAAAGCTATTTTGACATTGCTCCCGTTTTCAACCAAATATCTGTGAGAGATGAGCTTCTCTAGCTTGACTGCGATAAAAGCTAAACACAGAGAAAGACTGACAGCTGTTGAGCAAGACCTTCGTGTGTGTCTTTCTGCCATTCCTGCCAGGATATCTATGTTGTGTTCATCGAAACAGGCCCAGGTTTCACACTGAGTGTATAAATACATTTAAAACATATTAACTATATGTATTAGAGTGTCATTTTGTGTTATTTTGGTGGATGGTGTGCCCCAGGATTTTGTAACTGTAAAAAATGTGCCGCTGCTCATAACAGGTTGAAAAACACTGTCCTAGACCCAACATGCTTCAACCGTTTGATCTTCTCAGTTCCCATTTGTCTGCATTTCCCATGTGCTTTTTTGAAGGTTACATTGGTATAGCTCCAGTCCACAGATGGCTTTGTAGGTACTTTGCAGAATAATTTCCGCCCTTCTCATTTTCTATTATCTTGAACCTCTCAAGTCATTTATTTATTTATTGTTGAATTTATATCCCACCTTTCTCTTGGGGCAGGATTAATGTCTTTATTGAACAAGAGTATACACTAGAAACCGATTCTAGTATAATGAGTGCTGGGAGGAAATTGCGAACTGAAGTGTCCTAGGGGGAAAGTAAGGGTTCTGATTTATTGCTTTGATTGTTCACCCCTGCCTTAAAGACTATTGGCTGGCATCCCATTCAGTACTTATGATGGAGTAAATTAGACTTATAACTGCATGAATTTTGCTATTCACTTTTATGATAGTGGCCATAATTCGAAATGTCCCTTGAAGCCCACCTTAATAACTAGACAGCTACAGCAACTGAAGTTTGATACTATGATACAAATGTCCAGCAAACGGATGCAATGCATAGTTGCAACAGATTCCTATATAGTTGCTCATTGCATTGTAACCCACTGAGTTGCCTCATCACACCAGAGCATGGATGCACTTTACATCAGGTTTCTGTGTCCTACAGAATTCTGGGATTTGTAGTTTAGTGAGGTCCAGTACCTGTCTGGCCGAGTAGTTTAAATGTCTCTCCCTAAACTACAAGCCCCAGAATTCTGCAGGAGGCAGAAACTGGGTTTAAAGTGGATCCATGCTCTAGTGTGATGAGGCTCATTGTGCATATATAGTAAAATAAATGTAGTTTGACATCACTTTGACAGCCGTGACTCAATGCTATGGAATCCTGAGGGTTAAAAGCCTTGTAAAGCTACAATTCCCATTATTTCATAGCATTGAGCCATGGCAGTCAAAATGATGCCAAACTGCATTTCATTCTAGAGCAAGGATAGGGAATCTATGACTCAGGAGCCAGATGTGGCTCTTTTCATGATTGCAGCTGGCTCTCCAGAGCAACCCGGGCCTCGGTTTCCCAGCATGCAGCGGGAAGGAGTGGCACAAATGCGCCATGACTGCCGCTTCTGTGCCGCCATCGCCGCCTCTTCCTCATCACCTGTTCACCCCCCTCGGAGCCCTGCACTCTCTTTGCTGAGGATGGCGGAGCCCAGCGGTGATGTGTCGTCATCGTCTTCCTCTTCGTCCTCTGCCACGGGCCTCGGGGGAGGCGGTGGAGGTGGGCTTGGCCCTGGCACCGCGGACCCAGCCTCGCTGCCCCCGGGGGACACCCAGCTCATTGCCCTCATCATTGGGCAGCTCAAGAGCCGCTGCCTCTTCAACGCCTTCCAGAGGGACTGCCTCGCCAACGTTGACACCAAGGTCTGCCTTGGCCCCGCACCCTTCTCCCCCTTCCTTCCTTCCTTCCTTCCTTCCTTCCTTCCTTCCTTCCTTCCTTCCTTCCTTCCTTCCTTCCTTTATTTTTCCCTCTATTTTTCTTTCATTCTTTTTCCTCCCTCCCTCTCTCCCTACCTTCTTTCCTCCTCCTCTTCATTTCTTCCTTCGTCTCCCATTCTTTCCTTCTCTCCTTCCTTTTCATCTCCCTCTCTCCCCTTCCTTCTTTCCTCCATTCTCCCTCCCTCTTCCTTCCTTCCTCTTCTGTTCTTTCCCTCCAAGTCTTCCTTTTCTTCTCCTTCCTTTCTTTTTACTTCCCTCTTTCTTCCCTTCTTTCTTTTCTACTTTTCCCTTCAATATTTTACCTTTTCCTCACTCCCTTTCCTTTCCTTTCTCCTCCCTTTCCTCCCTTCCCATTTTCTTCTTTCTTTCCCCCTCCTTGTCTCTCTCCTGCTTTTCTTTTCTCCCTTTTCCATAGTTCGATCTTCTTTTCTTTCTCCCCCTCCCTCCTTTATTTCCTCTTTCTTTCTTTTGTTCTTTCCCCCTTCCTTCCATCTTATCTTCCTTCCCAGAGTCCTGAGCATGCCTTTTGCAGAGCCATGTCTGAAGTGTCCCATCATTCTGCCAAGGGAATCTTTTTCTCATAGTATGTACGGATATACTCACATTTAGTTGAATTCAGTCTTAAAATATATTATATATATTATATGGCTCTCACTGAAATAAATTTCCAAATATTTTGCTTTCATGGCTCTCCAAGTCAAAAAAGTTCCCGACCCCTGTTCTAGAGTGTAGATGCACCCATAGTCATGGCATCCAACTAGGCCCAAACCATTCTTTTAGAGGTGTCGCTGAAGTTTTTAACCTGATCATTCTGAGTTAGAAGCCATTTTAGTATCAATTAAGTAGATGGGATGGTGACATTTCTCCACCTTAGGAAAAAGTTTGTTGTCATTGCTGCATGTCTTCATGTGATATCAAAACATTAGTTTTGCAGTGTAGATGCATTCTTTGTCAACCTTTAACACACTACTGTCTGCATCACAGAACTCTTTTGACTGGTGTTGCTATCTGCTTTTAAAGGGATTGAACTGGGAAAGAGAGCATAGCTTTGTGGCTAGGTTGCCCAAACAGGATCTCAATCTAATATGTTTTATGGTAGCATGAGCTTTATTGGGCCATACCTCATTCGTCATAGAGTTGGTGGATTGTTAATAAAATAATAAGCATCTTAGTGTGTGGGTGGAAGGACTATAATCAGTGGAGACAGAGGGGAAAATGTGAATATTGATCATGACCAGAGGCTGTTAATAAAACAGTAGATGGGTAACAGCATAGATATCCTTGTGATTATGAGCTGATTAACTGCTCATATTGTGTTTGCAAAAACCAACATATCAGTATTTTTACCTTAAGGTGTTGTCTAGCTTTCCTTTTGCTGTTTGTGGTGATTAACAGTTTGCGTCTATAGCTTTTGATGTTCAATTTTAGAGAATGAATGTAGCTAATGTTGGCATATTGCAGCTTAGGTGGTTTAGGTGTAAAATAGGACCTGAGGCCATATGTACCTCATTATCTTTGCAAGAAGTAAACAAATCACTATAATCTCTTGCAATGTTCCTCAGGGAAACCTCACGTGATATAGTTATTGCTCTTCCTCCATTTATTTGACACACACTACCCACCAGAGAACATATTGAAGAGTGACAGAATGGTTGCTTGTGAAGGAATGAAAGTAGGGCAGAAAAGATAAAGAAAAGAAAAGGCATATTTTCCCTTTTCTTGGCTGTATTTTACAAGGAATCAGGATTGCTACTACAGCATGGTATGTGCTAAGGGTTGGTTCCAGAACACACGTCCCCCCGTGGATACCAAAATACATAGATGCTCAGGTCACATATACTGTGATGAAGCACCCTATATACTCATGAATAAGCCTATAAATTTCAGGGGGGAAATCAATCCCGTAAACTGGGTTGATTTATCCCCATGCTGGTGTGACTATTGCACCTTAATTCCTATTTTAAAAGGAAAAATCCATTCTCTGAATAATATATGAAAGACGAACCTAAAAGAAGTACATGCCCCCCTCTATTCTCTCTGCTGTCATGATGCATCTGTTTGTGTTTTTAAAAAAATGCTTGGGGTGGAAAATGACAGTAGCAGCATTAGTACTTTTACCTCTGTGTGTATTGACCTTTGACTTATCCATAGATCATATCAAAATCTATACTTTTGACCTCTAAACCTGCCCTTGACTTATACATGAGGTCAGCTTATATGTGACCATTATGCAAAAAAAGTGTCCCTAGTATAAAACAGCAAATGCAAAGTTTGTGTTTGGATTTTTTGAGGGGAAATATTTGCCTGTTTAAACCAACTATCAGTCACTGTTCAGGAAAAATGCTGGTTGTGGTGTGTGCACGTGCTCAAATAAAATTACATGGTATTGACAGGCATTATAATATGAACTGAAGTGAAACATGCACAGCAAGGAAGATGACACAAGCAGGGCATGCCCATATGGGCTGGGGATATTCCAGGGGAGCAACTTTAAGATTTTGCATTGTCTGTACATGTCATGTGCCCTCCCACACCCTCCCCCCAGTGGCTCAGTTGGTTAAGCTACTGAGCTGCGGAACTTGCTGACTGAAAGGCTGGTGATTCGAATATGGGGAGTGGGGTGAGCTCCTGCTGTTAGCCCCCAACTTCTGTCAATGTAGCAGTCCAGAAACATGCAAATATGAGTTGATCAATAGGTACCACCTTGGCGGGAAGGTAATAGCACTCCATCCAATGATGTCAGCCACATGGCCTTGGAGGCATCTACGGAAAATGCCGGCTCTTTGGCTTTAGAAATGGAGATGAGCACCCCCCCCCCCCAGTTGGACATTACTAGACTTAATGTCTGGAGAAACCTTAACCTTTTATCTATATGCCATGTGTCATTCATTTTTCATGACCAGCTGTAGCATGATGATGATGATCATTATTTTATTACCCGCCTCTCTCTGCGGTTCAAGGCAGGATGCAACATCCTTAAAACATCATGTAGGGTGAAGGAAACTCTTAATTTTATTGCATAGCTTTGTCTGGGCCTACAAAAGAATAGCTTTTAAAACTTGATGATATGTTCTCATTATTTCACTAGGTGGCAGTAAGCGCAAAGGTTTGTACAACCATTGAGAATTAATTCATTGTATAAAATAACTTTCGGCACACAAACCTTAAGAACACCAGATAGCAACTGAAATTATAAAATGAGCATGGTCAATCCTGGTTAGTACCTGGATGGGAGACCACTAGTGAATACCAGGTGTTGTAGGCTATATTTCAGGATATGACTTATTGAGTATTCCTTGCCTAAGAAAAAAAACCATGACGTTTATGGAGGCACAATGAAGGAACATACACATACATAGAAAAACTTTACTTTTCCAATTGTCTCTTCTATAGCTGAATAACAGTGGGGACATACAGAGGCAGAAGCAATTTAGAAACTATCTAGACGTGTGGTGTTTGTGTATAGGTGTAGCTTGAAGTTGCCTATTAACTTATGGAATTTTTCATAATGTTTTGCTAGATTTTGACAGTTTCTGCCTCTGAAATATAGCCCACATGAGCTGGTATTCTCTCTGTGTGTGTGGGTGTGTGTGTAGGATCCCCTATCCAATTAGGGTTGGCACTGCTTAATTTCCAAAATTAGACAGGATCGGATGGATGTAGCGTATCCATGTCCATAGACACATGGTATGGATCTTGAAAGCCTTGGACCTCAGCCAGCTAAAAGAATGTGATACCTGACATAATGCTAATCTTTAGACTTTGTAAAAAGACAACTCCAATGATTTCATACCATTGAGTCATGGCAGTTCAAGTGGTGTCAAACTGCATTAATTCTTTAGTGTAGATACATTCCCAGTAACACTTTGGAGAGGCATTTCAATTGTTTAAAATGGGAGAAAAGCAGTATTTCATTTATCTATATAAATAAAATGTAATGTTAATTTGTGGGATTAACATAACTCAAAAACTACTGGACACAATTCACCCATCAGGCCAACAAGTGACTATCACTCATAAAAACACTGAAAAATACAATGGGAGGGACTTTAAAAGCCGGAAAAGCAAAAAGACACTACAGCGCATGCACAAAAACAACTCCCCCGACAAACAAAACACAGAATAGCATATCCACACTCTCTTTTGGACTACAGCTCCCAGAATCCCCTAGACCAGGGCCTTTAAGAGATGAGGATGATTTAAATGCACCGCTTCCAAGCTGCAAGCTTTCTTCTCTGTGGATTTCTTTGAGAATATCCAATCCCTGCATATCTCCAAATTCCTGTTTCTGGACCTCAACTCCCAGCATTCCTCCAGATAGGTAAGATAGATAGAGAGATTAGATAGAGGTAGATAGGTAGGTAGATAGATTGATCAGGAGAACTGCTGGGAGTTGCAATTCAAAAATAGGTAGAGAAGGAAGAAAGGGGAGAAAGAAGAAGGGGAAAAGGGGGAGGGGAGAAATGGAAGAGGAAGAGAAGGTAGGAAGGAGAGGAAGAAGGAAAAAAGAAGGAGAGAAAGAGGGAGGGAAGGTTGGCCACAGCAATGTATGGTGGGTACAGCTAGTTTGAAATATAAAGTTATGTTTCATAGCCTCCCTTTGGAGACTGAGCAGGGTTGGGGATTAAAGGTAAATGAAGAAAGGGAAAAATAAATGGGTGCCAGGAGGGATGAGATTTGATTCAGATGATCCCGCAAAGGGAGTATCTTCTTTTTATTATTATTATTATTTAACAAGTTAGAAAAAACTGAGGCAAACCCCCTAAAGGCAGACTTGGCTAGTACTTTCACTGGAGACCACCAATAAATATCAAGTGCTGTGGGCTGTATTTCAGAGGAAAGAAGTTGAAAAACGACCTCAGTATACCTTGTCTTAAAAAAAACAACCCTGAAGGTCATGGGATCATCATAAATCAAAGGGTAACTTGAAGGCGCATACAGAGAGATGGGAGGAGAATTGCCAGAGTTATCATGAGTCTTGCAACTCTCTCTCTCTCTCTTTCTCTCTCTCTTCCATGAACACACACAATTAAAAACAATATAATGGCCGAGGAAATAAACTGCTGGGTTTGGTTCATAATTACTAAGTGCAATGAATCCTACATAGTGCCAGGGAAAATGAAACAATCAAAGGTATGGGCTAGGAGGCTAATGTCCTTAGACTGTTAAAGTGTTAGAAGATTCAGAAAGGGACCATGTTAAGTGCAGGAGCTGGATAGGTTGGGAAATTCCGTGGTGAGCTGCCTAATCAATGGCTCAATGGAACAACCAAGTTTTTAATTTCTTTCAGAAAATGGGAGTCAGTCTGATCTCCCTGGAGAGGGAGTTCTGGAACTGAGGGGTCACCACAGAGAAGGCCCTTTTGCTCGTCCAAGAGAAGAACCTCCCCAGGATGATATTAAAGTACATGCTGGCTCATAGGGGAAGATGCAATCATGAAGATAAGCAGGTCCCAAACCGTTTAGGGCTTTATAGGTGATAACCTGAACTTATTGGAAGCCAATGGAACTGTTTGAACAGAGGGATTGACCACTCCCTATGACTAGCTCCAGTTAGTAGTCTGGCTGCAGATCTTTGAACCAACTGTAGTTTCTGGTCTGTATTCAAAGGCAGCCCCACGTAGAGTGTGTTGCAGTAATCCAATCTGGAGGTAACTAGGTCATGGACCACCATGGCCAAGTTAGACTTCACAAGATACAGATGCAGCTGGCGCACAAGCTTTCATTGTGCAAAGGCCTTCCCAGCCACAGCCAACACCTGGGCATCAAGTGTCAAAGCGGAGTCCAGAAGGACTCCAAGACTGCGGACCTTTGTCCTCAGCAACTCTCATCTACTCTAGCCATGACAAGATGATAGGAGTTGGGGACATGACTTATCCAGTAGCCTGTTACTCTAACAGATATCTGGAGAAGCAAGCCACAATGAATTCTAATGTTATTCCCCAGACTTCCTAGCTAGGAGCTATGGATAGTAAACATACTATGCCTATTAATTCTGCCTAATTCCCAAATTGCTTCTTATCTCGATACTTTTACAGTATTTCTCTAGCTTGCAACCCATTTACTATCATCATTTGAATATTTCATGGAAGGGCAGAAAAAGCAGTCACTGATACTTCCTCTGTTCTTTCTCGTGGTCGGAATCCGGCTAGCCATAATGGAGGTGAGAAAATTAATGAAGGGACCAGAAAGGAAGTAGCCCTGCCTGACTTGTGTTACATTAAAGACTGAGGAGTAGTTTTCAGACTGCAGAGAGGAAATTCGATATTTCCACAATTCGCTGAGGATGTTTAAGCCAAGGTCTTTGTAAAAAAAATGAATAGTATTTTTAAAAACACACGCAAATTTATAATTTTTATTGTCAAAGAACAGTTTAAGGAAACAAAATATGAAGGCCAACACACAACTGGAGAACAGGGTTATGTTAAATCCAGCTAATGTAATTTTTTTAAAAAAAACTAACACAAACTAATACAAATTGATGATAATTAAACTAGCAAAATTAGAAGTGCCATAGCAATTTTGTCTGAGTTTTCCTGAAGCAAAACATCAAGGAAAGCCTGAAAAGCTTTGCTTGCTAGTTAATTTTCCCAGGTTGTTATAATGTATCTGATGGTGTAACATATCTGTAATAAGAGTAAAGACGCCACTCATTTATATTGCACCATGCATTTGAAATGCTATATGTAGGTTATCTTAGTAACCTTCCTCACATCCTTACTCCCCCCTCCATTCTCCTACTTTGCATTTGCGTATGCGTGTGCATGCGTGTTTTCAACTCACCTATCTTCTTATGCAATCCCATCAGATTTCAGGTTTTGGTACTGGGAAAAAAAAATTCAACTATGAAAAAAAGATGAGAAAATATTATAAGTATAATGATTTTTAAAGTTGAAATCTTCGACACCAATACTTCTCAATGAAATTCTGGATCACCTTCCATTAAAGCATAGCACCTTTTTTTACTTTGTTGCATCAAATGTCCTTGGAACTGGTTGCATTACATTACACAGACAGTCTCTTATTTCCGACCATCTGCCAGAATGTATAGATGTATAAAAATATTGTTGATCTCTTTTTTGACTGCTTATTAGTCCAGTTAATGGAGAGAGTGTATTTGTAACTCTAGAAATTCCTTCTGCTGATTTGATTAATGGCATAGGTGCAATTTAATACTGAGCCAATACTTATTAATATTAATATTTTCATGTCTATGTTGTGCTTTTGTAAAAGATTTTAAGTGAATATGTGTATTTGTGATTATTTTGAATGGAGTCCTTGAAGAATTAATTTTTGCACAAGCTGAAGCAAACTGGGCTTTAAAAAAGAATACATTCAGAACATCTATAAGCACATGAAGATCAGTCTGCTTCCTGATACATGCTTCTCAGTCATATCTATTCCTGATGCTAGTTGTGCGTAACTCTATGCCACACATTGTACCATGTGGTCCAGCAGTAAGAGATGTGCCCTATTAACAGATTAATTTCTGTGTGGATTTGAGCTGCATGGAGTTCATAGACTTATACAGTTGGAAGGGGGGACGAGATCCATCTTGTTCAACCATTTTAGTAATACATAACCAAAGCAATCCTTTGAGAGGGTCATCTAACCTCTGTTTAAATAGCTCCTAAAAGAAGAGTCCATCACTATCTCAGGCAGTCCATTTCACAGTTAATGTTTAAGCGGAATCTCTTTTCTTTTGATTCGTGTTCTAGTCTTTGGAGTAGCAAGGTCACGTCATCTTCTACATGACCGCCTTTCAGATAGTTAAAGACACTGTCATGTCACCTTAGTATTCTCCAAGATAAACATACCCACCTCCTTAATTTGTTGCTAATTATCCTTGGTTTCCAGACTTTCATACTATTAGAAATAGCAACCTTTTTCAAGCTTCCACTAGTAATTTGTTAAGTATATAATTCATATTGCTTACTGTATTGTATATGTGTGTATTGGTATGCAGTTTTCCTTAACTCTATGTTGTGGGAGGGACCGCAGACCATGTGACCAGATCTGTGACTTGTTTAGATCTCATTTTAGATGCCATCAGACTTTTAGTGTGCTTTTAAACATTAGTAAAAACTATGCTTTTAGAATTCTGTAGAAACAGACTGCACAGAGACTCTATTAGACTCTCAGACCAGAGAGATTCTTTAGACTTTGGACTGTTGATTAATGATTATAAGTATGATCCCTGTGTTATCTACACAGAGAAACTACTTCAAATCCTATCTGTAACTGGATTGATATGCAAAGTACCTGTATGCTGGATATATGAGGTTTGTGAGTAAAACAACTGTGTTATTTTAATGAAGACTACTTATTTTTGGTCTCTTGGGAGCATGATTTAAACAAAGATGTTTTAAGGGAGAGTAGATGTTTTTAGACAACAGAAATAACACTTCTGGAACTCTGTTATATATTTTTTGTGCATTGACACATCTTTGTTCCTAACAGTTCAAAGAGATATCTAGGTACTGTATATCAGTTTAACAGCCAAGAAACCTAATTGCCTTGAATGAATACTAGTGGATATATTTACCACTAAAGAGAAGGCTTACTCAAGTGAGTTTTAAACTTTTCTCAGGGAGATTCCTGGTTTTCCCAAAAGGTCAAGCATGTAGCGGGAGGGGGGGGGCTTGAGGGGCTTCAGCCCCCCCCCAATTCTCAGGGTGGTCCGCAAGAAGGTCTTACTGGTAAATTATTTAAACTGTTATGTTTATTCATATCATGATCTGATCACCATGCTCAATATATCCCATATGGGGGTATTGGATAATGATACAAAAGGTTTGCTAGGGTAGACCCTCCCTTACTCAGACAAAGCCCCCCCCCCCCCCGAATAAAAGTCCTGGCTACGGGCCTGCAAAAGGTTCTTAATTCTCATTTTCCAAAAAGTTATGGAGATTTCTATTTTCCAAAACACACATCTCCATCACTTTTCACTGGAAAGATATCAGCTTGTCAATATCCTTTCTGAGCTAAGCTGAAAAGGCTAGCTGTGTAACCTGATCCCTATCTGCTTAGAAGTGAGTTCCACTGTGGTTCTGATGCTTTACCCTCAAGTAAGAGTATATAGCAGGAATGGGCAGATTCTTGCATTGGGGGAGCACAAATGAACTGAGCTTCGTTGAGGGGAGGGACCATACTTTAATCCTGATGCTGCTGCCACCACGCCATTGAAATGTGGCATGGGGGCAAAGGCTGAAGTGGGGCTTTAAAATAAGATTGCAGGAAATCCTAATATGTTGCTGGTTGCACATATTAGGATTTCATCCTAATGCATAAGACTGCAACTTCAGAGGGATTTTAATGCACAGATAAACCAAAGGGAAATCGATTCTGTTCTGCGTTGCTAGGTAACTTCACTGATAGAAACTTACCTGACTCTTCCTATTTATTTATTTATTATTATTTATTAACTTTATTTCTACCCCGCCCTTCTCCCACAAGGGGACTCAGGGCAGTGGTATTATTTCATATTATTTTTATTAGCATTGCTTCTAAAGTTTACTAAATGTTGTACATACATTTTTTTAAAAAAGAAAGCCTGCCTTCAGGCTTTTGGTCTAATAGACACAATAAAAAAGCAGGGAGTGAAGAATATATACATTTATGTTTGTGTCAATCCAACGGGCAGCAGCCAGATTACTAACTGGGGTGACATACAAGGAACATACTACCCCCTGTTATGTCATCTCCATTGGCTGCCGGTCCATCTCTGAGCCCAATTCAAAGTGCTGGTTTTGACCTATAAAGCTCTATATGGTTCTGGCCCAGCTTACTTGTCCGAACGCATCCACCCCTATGTCCCACCTCAAAATCTAAGATAATCCAGTGAGGCCCTGCTTTCACTCCCATCAACATCACAAATGCGTCTGGCGGGGATGAGAGACGGGGCCTTCTCGGCTGTGCCCCCCCCCCCTATGGAACACACTCCCAAATGAAATAAGATCGGCTTCTTCCCTCCTGGCTTTTAGGAAGAAATTAAAATCGTGGCTTTGGGACCAGGCTTTTGGTCAGCAGATGTAAGTAGCACTTCAGATGGACATTGACTGGAACGGCAACATAGCTAATGAGACTGTTTTTACTGCTTTTTAACTGTTTTAATTATTGCTTATGTACTGTTCTAATTATGATTTATACTCAATTGTGGTTGTATTATTGTGACTGTCATGTATTGGCATCATATCGGCACCTATTGTAAGCTGTCCTGCGTCCCCCCCTCGGGGATAGGGAAGTGACAGGGTAGAAATATCGGAAATAATAAATAAATAAATAAATCCTAGTAGAACAATAATATGGCTAATGGGTCAGAGATGTCCCTTAATTTACCCTTGCAGCTATTTCACTATTGAGAGTACAGCAATTTTAATTTATAAAATTTAGTTTCCAATCCCATTTCCATTTGTATTTCCACATTATCATCTCCTTTACCATGGAAAGATATAATAGCTGTAACAAGGTATGTACTGTAATTTTAATACCTAACATTTATCGTGCGTTCGTCAAAGTGTGTGTAGTCATCCTCACATCTGTTCCTAATACCACAAAAATGTCCAGAGTTGTCCTTGAGAATTTTTCCACTAGTAGGAAATGGCTCTTGTTCTCTTGCACTTTTTAAAATTAGGAATCTTGGTAGAAATATTTCACCAGAGAGCTTACTATTGTTTTACGACCTCATCACACAAATATCATTTAGGTCAGAGCCAAAATGAGATCTGTAAAATTTCAAGATGTCTGGATGATTAACTAAGGAAGTTTAAGCTAAAGTATCACACACACACACACACCCATCTATCTGAGGGGTATACTTACCCACTTTTTCATGCAGAACCAAAGCTCACTGAACTATGAAAGCCAATGGGTAATCTTAGAATCATAGAGTTGGAAGAGACCTTATGGGCCATCCAGTCCAAACCCCTGCCAAGAGGCAGGAAAATCGCATTCAAAGCATCCCCAACAGATGGCCATCCAGCTCCTGTTAAAAAGCCTCCAAAGAAGGAGCCTCCACCACACTCCGGGGCAGAGAGTTCCACTGCTGAACAGCTCTCAAGTTCTTCCTAATGTTCAGATGGAATCTCCTTTCTTTTAGTTTGAAGCCATTGTTCTGCACCCTAGTCTTCAGGGCAGCAGAAAACAAGCCTGCTCCCTCTTGTTAACCATCTATTTGAGATTAGCCTGCCCTCACAAAGGAGTTATAATCGTAGAGGGGAATGAACTATGCCTCCCACCTTCATCTCTTTGGAAGAAGCAGGAAGTAAACATTGGGTTCTAAAATCTATTTATTTACATCTACTGGGGACTACCACAAGAGGGCACCCATGTATTTTGCAGAAACTCCACAAACTCCACGTTGTCCAAAAATTGTATGCTGAGAACGTAACTTGGCATCAACTGTTGTTTTCGTACTTATGAGGCCACTCTCACTTGTCAGACAATTGGAGTATGTTTTCAAATTCCTGCATAACACTGTCACAGATAAATATATAGATTTTTCCTCCCTTGGTTGAGATGCTATTTTATCATCCCAGCATGGCAGCTACATAGATTGATGATAATCTTTATGATAATGTGGATATGCTAAATGTGTGCCAGTGCGGATAGAGTTGCTGGCTTTGTGGAGATCTCCCGTTCATTGGGCCAAAAGGGAATTTCAGTGTGAAATTAAAATGTGCCCATAAACATTCCATCTCTCTGTCCTCTTTTGACAAGGTCAGTTGTTTCCGTTCCGAGGCATGGCACACTTACTGAGGAGATCATTAGTTGCTATGTGTAGGATGATCACCACCACTGCCTATATCTCTAACTGATGACAACATTAACAAGCTCTGTAATAAGACGATAAATGATCAGATATTACAAATCTGCATAGTCATGAAAGTGTCCATGTAGTTAAACATTCAGAATGAATGAATGCATCATTTAATACTGTCAGCCTAGCAATTGCTATACTTTTTGTATCTAAAGTAAGTAATGAATTATTCAGTTGTCATGTACTTTTTTGAAAAAACACATCCCCGTCTTGCTCTCAGGTATTGCTAACACAATGAGCTCATGTTAAAATTAATTGTGTTTCTCTTATCGTAGGCCTCCTTGACAATGTCTTTATGGTTCCAATTTTCATTCTGCTCCTGCAAATGCCATTTAGCTTCTAAATAAACACAAGAGTGTGTATGAGAGAGAAATAGATAATAAGGAGCAATTTCTGTATTGTGATTGAGCTTATCTTTATTTTGAATTTGTTATATTTGATATTTGAATGTTTTGTGAAAAGGGTGAACTGCTTTGCATCATTGTCGGATACGGCAACCCCCACCTTGGAGATTTATAGTACATTAAGTACTCTCACATGTAACCCAATGAAATTGCTCCCTCTCCCCCACTATCCAGAGTGTCCCCATGACCCTCATGATAGACCAGCAGCAACAAATCCCAAAACCCAATCCTCCTTTTATATTTGTGTGTGTGTGTGTGTGTGTGTGTGTGTGTGTGTGTATCTATTATCTATCTATCATCTTTTTATTAACACCCCTCAGATTTGCGGATATGCACTGATATACGTATAAATGGACAGTGGATCTCTCACTCAGGACCCCTGATTTCCCACTTGATAAAAGATATCCCTTCTATATCAAATCTACCCCTTCTATGTCAAATCTATTCCTTCTACTGTTACCCTTTTATAAACTTCTTAACATCATGTCCCCTGATCTACCTCTCCCCACCTCCCTATTATCTATTATCTGGCTTATCCCGGGATGCACACATACAAAGCAGTTAGCAGGAAAAAGGAAACATTATGACAGCTTCTTCTATAAAATGTATTTGTTCTGACTTATTCCAAATACACAGAGGGGGCCAATCTAATTTCCCTGGAGAGGGAATTCCATAGCCAAGGGACCACCCTGTCTCTCGTCCCCACCAGTTATGCCTGCGAGGGGGGTGGAATTGAGAGCAGGGCCTCCTCGGGTGATCTTAACCTCCGAGGCCGTTCAGAGAGTGAGATATGTTTGGATAGGTAAGCTGAGCCGGAACTGTTATGTTTCTCATCTAAAAGTTGACCCAGGTGCAACTGAGTCATCAGCCATACAAAGGGCTTTCTTTCATGAGCTTTTGTGGGGATTTGTTGTCTGGTTATTAAATAGTGTGTGTTGATGGGTCCTCAGAGGTGGTTTTACCAGTTCTTTCCTCTGAAGTATAGCTTATGGATTTATTCTGGTTTTGTTGAGGAACTAAGCTGGTTAGATAACAGAAAGGTGATGAGAGCATTAGTGCCCCTGTCCTCACCAATGCAGCTGTCATCTTTCAAAGCATTTTCCTCCCAAATGGTTCAGTTATCTTTAATGGGATCATTTCATAGGAATTGGCATAAGGACTACAGATCTAACAAGAACAACAGCAACACCAACAATAACAGGAAAAGCTGATGTGATATGAGGATTTAAAGATCAAACTGCAAAGTCTTTGGCACAAGCCAGTAAATGTGGCCCCAGTGGTGATCGGCACCACTGGGTGCAGTGCCTAAAGACCTTGGCCAGCACTTGAAAACAATCATTGCTGACAATTACCATTTGTCAGCTGCAAAAGACCACTCTACTCAAATCTGCCCATATTATTTGACCATATATCACACAGTCCTAGACACTTGGGAAGTGTCTGGTGTGATCCAACACAACAGCCAGCATAGTGATCTTGTTTGCTGTGTACTAATCTTGTTGTGTATTTAGTAATAATAATAATAATCAAATAAATGAATAAATAAAAACTGTATTTTTAACCTCTTTTAACCACAAAGGGACTCAGGGTGACTTCCAAAAGCAAGATGGCAAACATTCAATGCCATGCACTAGGTAGCAATAAAACAAACACAAGCAAACAGTTAAAAACAAACAATTGAAAACTAACCCACTGGAAGTGTCACATCTAAAGTGAGTGAAATAGGATAGTGAGTCTTTATTGAAGTGGTTCTATAGCTGCTACCTAAGATATGAAGGTGCTGGATAAAAAATGAACAAATAAAAAAAAAATTGATGTATAACAATGAGATTTAAAAGCCTTATTCTTCCTTCCTTTATCTTTTTTTAATTGCTAAGTTTTTCTCAGTCCAAAGCCTTCTAATCCATTTAAGCCTTGATTGAGGTTTATGACTTTGCTAGATTTACATATTCTAGCTAGATAAATAATATATATACACACAAAACAAAAATATTATTAAGGTGTCACACATTTTTTGTTGTCATTGCAGTAACAGACTTAAATGTCTACCATTATTTATTATTGCTACTATTTTCTTTTCTTTTCCTCCCCTTCTGGTCCCTCTCCCGTATCCTTTTTCTATGTGTATCCTAAACATTTCCCTGCTTGGACTCCAGGTGGCTTACAATTTATTTATTAAGAGAAAAATGTATCCAAGGCCAATGCACAACAGATAAAAAACAGACTTAGAACATTTAATTACTAAGTGAGCGCCTAGAAACTGGCTTTAACCCCTGAATTAAATATATTATTACAACATGGTTATTAAATTAAAAACTTTGTCCTCTAATCACAAATTCATTATTAAAAACATATGATGAACGACTATGTAAAATTTAGTGCTTTACAAAATTAAAGACTGTGGGTTTTAAGGTTTTTTCCCCCTGTCAGGAGCAACTTGAGAAACTGCAAGTTGCTTCTGGTGTGAGAGAATTGGCCGTCTGCAAGGACATTGCCCAGTGGATGCCTGGATGTTTTGATGTTTTACCATCCTTGTGGGAGGCTTCACTCATATCCCTGCATGGAGAGCTGGAGCTGACAGAGGGAGCTCATCCACGCTCTCCCCGGATTAGTCACAAGATGAGAAAAGGATCCACTTTAAAGTGTAAGTGCCAAAAGGCAAGGAAGGCTTGGCTGTAAAAATACCAGTGACATCTAATTTTTCATCTGTTTTGGGAAGTCTGTATGTCTGTTTTAGTGCAGGCCATCAGGTAATGACCTGGTTTTCAGGTGAGTATGCCATGTGACTGTATCATACTGAAATGTATTTTATTGCTTCCATGACAGCTACAAGATTTGAGACAAGAAATGAGGTGGCTTGGTTTCAGCCACTCCAATTTTTCTTCTTTTAAGAACCTAAGAAGAGCCCCAATGAATCCCGGAAGCTGCCATTTTACAATGTCTTTAGCTTCTGTGCCAAAGAAACTAAACTACAATTTTCAAAGATTCCATAGCATTAAGACATGGTAATGCAAGTGGTGTCAAACTGCATTAGTTCTATAATGTATATACATATGATGTTGGTGCCGCCAGCTACAGCACAGTTTGAAACTGAATTATATGGCACTGTAGATAGATGGATCGTAAAACAGTGAATGCCAGTTTTGAACTGCTTCTGAAATTTTTCCCTGCATCTGAGCATACAAAAATTTTGCCACCATAGGAGAAACTTTAACAGATTTAATTGTCTGAGGCTTTACCTCATAACAAACTCTTTCATTTGAACCCACAATTGGTATGTTTTACCTATGCAGTGCCTAAACCTTTTGGAAGTGTCACAGTACAGAAACTTATTGGGAAATTCAATGTTTTCAGCCTAAGAAAAGCACAATTTTCTATAGGAAAGGGGAAACCTGCATCTCAAGGAGATTGAAATTTTATTACCTCTCATTTATTACCCTTTATTCCAGGTCATTTGTTGTTGTTTATTCATTCAGTCACTTCCGACTCTTTGTGACCAGCCCACGCCAGAGATCCCTGTTGGCAATAGCCACCCCCAGCTCCTTCAAGGTCAAGCCAGTCACTTCAAGGATAACATCCATCCATCTTGCCCTTGGTCAGCCCCTTTTCCTTTTTCCTTCCATTTTCCGAAACATCATTATCTTCTCCAAGCTTTCCTGACTTCTCATTATGTGGCCAAAGTACTTAATCGTAGCCTCTAATATTCTTCCCTCTAGTGAGCAGTCGGGCATTACTTCCTGGAGTATGGACTGGTTGGATCTTCTTATGGTCCAAGGCACTCTCAGAATTTTCCTCAAACACCACAGTTCAAAAGTATCGGATCTTCCTTTGCTCAGCTTTCTAGCTCTCACATCCATAGGTTACTACGGGAAAAATAGAGAAGACAATTATGCTTGGGAAAATGGAAAGAACAAGGAAGAGGGGCTGACCAAGGGCAAGATGGATGGATGATGGTATCCTTGAAGTGACTGGCTTGACTCTGAAGGAGCTGGGGGTGGTGACATCCTACAAGGAGCTCTGGCATGGGCTGGTCCATGGTCACAAAGAGTCGGAAGTGACTGAACAAATAAACAACAACAAAAGCCTATGTCTTTATTGAGATCCCTCCAGAACAAAGGAACTGCAACAGAAACATCATCTGATACAAAATGTAGGCATGCGATTCCAACATCATCATTCTTTTCTCCTGTATGATTTTGTGTGATGAAGAAGCCAATTGAACTTTAATACCTTGTATGGTATATTTTTTGCATGTTGGTTGGCTAATAAAGATAGTAACCATATTGAAATTTGTTATATTTGCTGAATAACTAACCAAACTACTCTTGATTTTGTTTTCAACAGTTAAATACATGTTGTATGAAAACATATTTCATCTTATCTGATTTGAATCTCTCACCATTTATTCTCCCAATCTTTTTTCAGAATGCCCAAGGTTGAGAAACATATGAAAGATAAAGGCCTGGCTCTTATTATTTAATTAGGTAGAACATATGCATTAATGCAATCAGTGAAAAGGCAGTCAAGATGTAGGTAAATTCCACTACTTCAATTAATCTACTTTGGTGGTGACAAACAAATTAGTTCAGGCCTCTGCATCCCAAAAAACTGTTTCCTGCATAGTTCTGTTAGCATTCAAGTCTGCCCTGATTTGACTCTTGCACACGGATTATATGAAGCTATGGCTATTGGCTAAAAATAACAGACAGGAAGTTGGTTAAAAATAGCAATTTCTTACCTCTCCTACTCACTTTGGCTACTTTCTTGGACAGAAGGGTACAGCCTTTCGTGGTCATCACAGGTCAATAGGGATGGATGTCTCACTTGCATGTACTCTCACACACACATTACTCACTGAGGGCTCCTCCACACAGCCATATAACCCAGAATATGAAAGCAGAAAATACCACAATATCTGCTTTGAACTGGATTATTGGAGTCCACACTACCATATATTCCAGTTCAAAGCAGAAACTGTGGTGTTTTATTCAGCTGTGTGGAGGGGGCCTGAGACAGTTTGGAACCTGATTTCACATTTTGGAAAATATAAATCTCTATTAATTTGGAAGGAAGTTGGCAGAAGTGGGATTTGGCAATATGTGGGAAATGTTTGGTAGTAGAGAGCAATAGAGTATGCATCCATGGAGCAAGACATTCGAGCTTGGTGGTTCATGATTTTTATGGCTCTGTTCTAGAATCTAGATAAATGTTAAATGTAATCTCATGCATAGGGTTATATTAATCTCTTTCTCACATATGATTCCGATAAAGTAACCCACAGGGGAAAAAATAAGCCACAGGCCTCTTGGCTCCTAATGAAATACATTTTCTTTTACTGGGACATTAAACACATTGTGCTCGGTACAATGTAACTTCTGAGTAGATATTTTGAAGATGGGACTGTGAATTGCTGAGCTACTACTGTATATTAATTATTCATGTATTTACTGTCACCATGGACAATTTGGCAATGCAGGGCAGTACAAGGTTGGGCAACTTCAAGAGGTTTCAGTTTCTACTCCAGAACCAATGGGAGTATGAACCATTCTGATATCTAGAAAACTGACTAAAGCCTGTGAACAATGGTTATCACATGGTTTCTGCTGTAAATGATGATTTCCCATGTGCCAGATTCACAGCAGAATGTCAGAATAGCAATGATTGCTGGAGAGAGGGGAGAAAATGGGTAGGAGGGTATTTGGCCCACTTAAAAAAAAATTATTGGAAAAAATAACATATTTGAACAGATCATCATTGTCTATTGTAAGCATAGATTATAGTAATTCTTTACAGAACATTTATAATTCCATTAAAAATATATTTGGCCGACTTGGCATCTGTGTTAACGAACTGGAATTTGGGGGGGGGGGTCTTACCATGTAGGCAGACCAGTTAGATCCATCAAAGAGGGTCTAAAATGGCCTGGTGAGAAAGGAAGCAACTCAATCCCCTTTCCCCTAAATTTCCCAATAAAGATCTCACCAGGTTGAAGAAAATGCCACTGAGTTTTATTCATCCAGCTGGAATGAGGTATCCTTCGACCATGCTAGTACAAAGCATGCATGCAATACATAATTTTTTATAGACAAACAGAACTGCCCAAGTTCAAACTTCCCACTCCCTGCCTCAGCCAATGAAGGGGAAGAAGGAGGAATAATGAGAGAAAAAGGGTGGCTCTGAGTGTTCCATTAGGCTAGGCTTTCTCCCAAATCAGTTTTCCTGAGTTGCAGACAAAGGCCTTAATCCATGATTTCCTGTTTTGGCCAAGCACAGACCAAAAATCCTTTTGTTTTTGTTTCAGTAAAATGGAGGGTAAACAAAGACAATTCCAGTTTGCCATGATCCTGGGGTGTTTCATTATAGGATTGTGAAAAGGAGATATGGTTTGCATAGCTCAGGGCTGTCCAACTGGCGGCCCTGGGGCCGTACATGGCCCCCAAGCCCCTTCCCCACAGCCCCCTAACCCCCTGCAAGACATCAAGTTTAAAAAAATTTGAAAAAAATTTGAAAAAAATTTGAAAAATTTCGGGGGGCGCGAGGAGGGGCGGCGCAAGTGAGGAGGAGGCGGAGAGGGAAGCCACGTCAGATGCCCTAGGGGCGGAACTTCCCCCCGCCTCTTCCTCGCTCGCGCAGGGCCGCTCGCGGGCTTGCGCGCCAGGGCAGGATCGGCGAGCCGACCCTCCGCCGTGTCCTTGACTCTTGCTGCGGCCGCGCCTGAAGGAAGGTAAGCTCCCGGGCTTACCTTCCTTCAGGCGCGGCCGCTGCAAGAGCTAGGGAGACGGCGGAGGGCGGCTCACCTATCCCCCGGCCCGCCTCCCGCCCTGGCGCGCATGCCTGGCATCTTGCGCGACCCACCCCTTTTCGGCGCCTGACGTCACCCCGCCGAAAAGAGGCGGGCCGCGCAGGACGCTGGGCATGCGCACCAGGGCGGGAGCGCCCCGCCCCCCCCCCATGAACAGCCACGCCCCCACTGCAGCCACGCCCCCGTGAGCAGCCACGCCCTCCGCTCTGGCCCCCAAGGTGATCCGTCACCTGGATTCCGGCCCTTGGGCCCGAAGATGTTGGACAGCCCTGGCATAGCTGGTTTCGGGTCTCTGGAGAAACCCTTTTGTGATGTGTGACAAAATGTTGCCAGAAGGCTTATGGGTCCCTGGCAATGATCATCTGTTGGGGGCTCCTGGGACAGCCAGGAAAAGGACAGATTTCACCTATTGTTTATGTAGGAAGAGCTTTGATATAATAAATTAAACAGTTTGTTTAACAACTTTGCGGTTTTGCTATTTTTAAAAGATTACATTTCATGAGGGAAAAGGAGAGGGGTTTTTCCTGGATAGAAAGAGTCCATGAGCCACAGTAAGTGAGTCCAGTTATACAGTCCATAGGAGAGAAAAGAGTCCTTGGATTTTGTCACATAAACAGTCCTTTTTGTATTTGGGAAAACTGCAAATTACATGGTAGTTGAAGAATTGCATGTCCCCAGGCGGCAGCCATGGCTTTGTCTTGTTTTTCCATCCCATTTGAGCCCAAAGGAGCACATAGCAACTGCGGAACTCACTGCTGCTTGAGCCCTCACTCCTTAGGGAGGGGGGCAGACTCGGGCAGGGGTCTTTTCTGCTTGTCTACATCTGGGTTGTCCATCTCTGTGACAAAGGATTTTCTGAGAGAAGGAAGGCTCATAGTCTAGTGACAAAGCATTGTGTTTTTAATGCAAAAGGTCTCAGATTTACTCATTGAAACCTATTGGGGAGAAACTATTAAAGTTAGAGGGACATGGTACTGGCCTAAATGCATCAAGCATTTCAGACTCAAGTTAGCTTCTTATGTTCTTAAAATAACAATGATGGACATTGCAGTAGCTGTTGAAGGAGAGAGGGTAGAGGGAGAGACAACAATGTGCACCATGACTTCAAACAGTTGTCCACCTTATTTTAAAAAACCTCATTTGCAATCAGTCAGCTCTGATCCCTTCCCCCGCAGCCTACTGGTTGTTGAAGATAAGGCGGAAAGAGGGAGAAGTTGTGTGTGGGAAACAAAGAGGCAAAAAGACAGATTGAGACAAAAGAAGCAATTGTGCTTTCTTTCGGCTGCAGGGCTACCATGCTGGCTTTGGCTTCTGTTTACCATCTCCTGCACCCTACACTCTAAATTGTTCCAGTTTGTGACCAGAATTTTTTTTTACCATAAGGATTGGAGACTCTAACATAAATGTTGTGATGGATGTCCCCTGGCTTTATTTAATTCAACATTTATATCCTGCAAATTGATTTAACACAGATTCTTCATAACACTAGAGAATGAATCCATTATTATTATTATATGTTGGGTTGGGTTGGGTTGAATCCATTATTATTATTATCATTATCATTATTATTATTATATGTTGGGTTGGGAGTGGGCTGCAGCAGAGAAAAGCTGGTGTTTGAGAGAGGACAGAAGACATAGCATAATCTTACATATATGATATGTCTCCTACCTCATCACACTAGAGAATGAATTCATTTTAACTCCAGTCTCAACCTCCTGCAGAATTCTGGAATTTGTAGTTTAGTGAGGCTGTTAAAGGCTTCTCCTTAAACTACAAACACCAGAATTCTGCAGGAGGCAGCACCCAGATTTTAAGTGGATTTATTCTCTAGTGTTATTTATTTCATATCAAAAGCACTGCATAAATTAGTATAAAACTGATACAAATAGAAGCTGCGCAGGCGGCTAAATATCTTTTGACCATAAACAGGCAACAGCAACGGCATTGTCTGTAGCCTCCAACAATTCCTCCTCTGTACATGAGGTAGGGCACCATGGACAAGCATACAGATGTGGAGTTGTCTGTTCTGCTCCAGAGTCACACAAGGTGTGGGATTCTTTTAGGTAGTGCCATTTTGCCAGGTTGTCTTTTGATCTGCGCACTCGGCTTCTAAGTCTATTCAGGAATTTCAAGTTGCCCATTCTTGGTTTGCCCCTGGAGGAAGACCTTCATAGGAGACCATGTGGTTGGGATTTCCTGGTTTAGCTGGCCATAGTGATACCCTTGCTGTTGCTGGGGAAATGCCAAGAGGAGTGCTAGTTCTCATAAAGCTTTTCCTTGATTTGAGTCCACTGGAAGGAGGCCGGTAGCCATGTAGTGGATGGCTTTCACAGTGTTCAACCTTATTTCTCTCACATTTAGCAGCAACTTCCTGTCACACATCGGGGGGGGGGGGGGACAATGGCAGCAAGCTTGTAGAGTTTATCAACAGGTGTAGGTCTAGTGTGATGAGTTGGGAGACATATCACATATGTATAAGTATGCTATGTCTTCTGTCCTTTCCCACAAAGCCAGCTTTTCTCTTCTGCAGCCCACTCCCAAACCAACATTTAATAATAATAATAATAATAATAATAATAATAACTTTATACCCTACCACTATTGCCCATAGGGACATGGGGTGGCCCACAAAGCACACAATGGTGCCATACAACATAAAATACAATATATCTACATTAAAACCAACAACACATTTAAAACCAGACATATAAAGTTAACAATTGCAATCAAATCAATAAAATATGGCAATAGCTGTCAATTAAAAGATCCATACAATCAATGTATCCTTCCCTGGCTAAAAATAGTAGTCTGGCTGCAATCTTAAGCATTTTCAAAGGCCTGCAGAAAGAACCAAGTGTTTAGCTCTTTCTGAAAGTGCTGTAGTCTAAGAGTTTTCCTAAGTTCCCTGGGAAGGGCATTCCAAAGCTGGAGGGCGACCACCGAGAAGGCCCTTTTCTTTGTCCCCACTAACAACACTTGAGACATAGGCGGGACCGAGAGATGAGCCTCCCTGGCTGAACATTTCCTTGCCTGTGAAGGAACAAAAGAAAAAGGAGGGTGGGATTTGTGACTGTGTAGTTGGTACAGAATTCTGACTTCACAAGAATCAGGGGGAAAACTAGTTATGATGATGTAAAATGGGTTTGTGCCATTGAAACTCCCAAACATGATGAGAACCAGAGCATATTCATTGCTCCCTTACCATTGAAATAGGGGGCGGGGGGGGGGGGGGGAGAGAATGGGACAGTTTTTAAACTTCCAGTCAACTCTCAACTCTCAATTGCTTCACCTCATTACGCCCCCTTCTACACTGCCACACTGCCAAATAAAATCCAGATTATCTGCTTTGAACTGGATTATATGGCAGCGAAGACTCATATAATCCAATTCAAAGCAGATAATCTGGATTTTCTGCAATGATAACCTGGATTATATTGCAGTGTAGAAGGAGGCATTATTGTCCCTTATATTGTTGTTATCGCTTTTCAGGTAAAACAATATCATCAGTTTGGGTGCTTATTTTACTTTCCACTGGTGTTTTTTAGCATCTCATTTTTGTTCTTCAGCATTGTTTTTTCAAATACGTATGTCTTTTAACCAGTGTTAGCCCAAAGCAAGGCCATTAAATCAATAGGTATGTCATATCTTTAGTACTAAGTGCTTCACATTGAAGATATTGCTTGGAAACTGTCAGAAGCTGCTTTGAAAGAGCTGGGACAATTTTCATATGAACAGCCGCACTTCAAAGCAAAACATCCTTGATTTTCTTTTAAAAAAGAAAGGATAAAATAACCATTTCCCCCAGGTGTATGGACACAGACATAATTCACACCAGATAAAGCTTTAAATGACTTATGTAAATGGAATGACGAGTGGATTCAATGTTATATTGAAATCAGATTAAGCTAAAGTTGGATGATTTGACTTTGCCAGTAGACACATTCTTTAGTTTTACAAAATAAGTTTGAAGGCATTGCAAGGTGTTTGCTACTTGTTTTTGTTTTTCCAGAGAATGTAGATAACATTTCTGCCCACACAAAGCTGTTAGGTCCTAAGAGAAATAATTCTGATTCAAGAGAACACTTTACTTATGCTTTATTAATTCTCATAAGCTGTAACTTATTGGCAGAGAAATTATTGTTTGAAGAGTACAGCTATTCTAGACATTTTTGTTTACTCTTTTGCAGAACACAAACAGCATCTTCAGCCTCCTTTTCCCCTCTCACAGGATTTGAGTTTTCTACCTTCTCTTTTCATATTTATATGTGTAAATGTAATAAGGCGGTATGAAAAGCAATCACCTCTGTAGTTGTTCCATACAGACGCTGTCTTGCTTAAAACATGCTCTTATTCCATGTACTAAAGCAGGGCTTTATGAAAGAAAGATGCAGCCACACAGTGATTGTGCAGTTTTGCACACACACACACACACACAAATGCTGTTCCAAAAGAAGTGTTGTGCCCTTCAAAAAAAGAAATCTCATGTCATACAAAAGTTGTACATAGTGACTTTTTCCAGTGCTTGCTACACTTCACCCACATCTCTTTCTTCCTTTCAGGACTGCCTACAGAGTGTCAGTTCACCAACATGGGAAAATTGACACTCTAGGTTTAGTTTAATTAGTTTTGAAACTTACTTAACTATTTATATCCTGATCTACAAAATGGGATATCACAATGCCGTACATTAACATTGTGATGGCATGCCCGAGTTTTTGGGAAAAATTATAGTGTCTGGCTTTACTCGGGGGCTATTTGCATACCTTCTGTTAAGATTAAGATCCTTAGCAGAGAGAGGCACTTTACGCAAGGTGAAAAGATAACCAAACGAGTTTACTGAAAACATGATGAATAAAGGGTTAACTCCACCCGGGACTATTATAAGATAACTTAAAACAGTACATTACAAAAGGAGACTTTGCTGGCTGCAGTAATCTCTCTGGAGTTTTCTGCTTCTGGTGCAAAGCGATGGTTTAAAAGCTGTTGCTTATAAGCTGTCTCAATCTTCTTTCTTGTGAAGCTTAAGCTGGCCACAAGCTTCTGTTGTCTCTGGGACTGTTGGCATAAGAATACTGCTGAATGCAAGTGCTAAGGATGCCTTTTTTGATTGCTTGGGCAAAGGGTTACTAGACAATACCCAAGCCTCTGTTCACTGTAACTCTGCTGCAAAAAAAGGAGAAGTCCAGGAAGAAAACTCTGTATAGGCAAATGGAATAGACCAACTAAGGCTGGTCACTGGGAGGTTTTATGCTCTACCCAAAAACTACTACAAAGGAAGATATCTACACTATTGGGAAAACCTATAAACAGGCAGAACAAAAGCAGAGGAGAAGAAAAGGCAGAACCAAACTTCACAAACATAGACATGAAATTGCTTGAAGAGATTTTCTGGAATTTTGATGATACCAATATGCTGATGACATCCAGCTCTATTACTCCTTTACACCTTATTCCAGGCACCTGATATCTGTAATAGACTGGATGAGGATAAATAAAATGTTTTCAGACGATGGTTCCTACAATCTCCCAGCCAGCTTATCCATTGGCCACATTGGCAACGTGGCTTTGGGAGTTACAATCCAAAAAAGTAACTTTTCCAAGTTTCAAGACACCGTGTAAAGCATTAGTATATTCACAGCACATCTCGTCTATCTGCAGTGCATCTGACATAGATTGTTGATGTACTAACAGTGCATGCAAATTCTCTGTGTTTCAACGAAACAGCAGCTACAGGAGACACCAGCTGGGTAAGTGCTTTTTCCCAGGGACATTGCCACATTTCATTTGGCCCTGAGTCTTTGAAGGACATGCTGCATAAGCCTCATAAATTGTCCACAGTCTGCTGGGATCTTTGCCTTGGCTGACTTTGCATTATCATGGCACTCACATCACACAGGGGCCAACTGTAGAGGGTCAAAAAAAGGGGGGGGAGGCAGGGAGCCATTTCCAAGGAAGAGCTGCCAGGGCATCACAGAGAAAAGCTGCAAACCTTATGGCCCTTAGCAGAAGACTATGCACACTGTATATTAGTCACGCCGATAGCTGCTAAGGCAGTTTGCATCATGTTGTGTTTTAAAATATCCCAGTCAGAACTTATCACAGGAAAATATGAACCAACTGAAGCTATAAATGGGAGATCTGGTTCTTCTTTTGTTATCTTTGAGACAACAGCATTTCATTAACACCGCGGTGTGTGTTTAATCTTGGCTTAAACTTTCTGGCAGTGTGCGTTCAGCATACAAAACAGAAGGTTCTGCACTAAAATAAGAATGCAACACTGCCCTTTAGAAAAAGGGATATATTAATTTACAAAGGCACCTTCTCTCCACATTTTTTTTTGCATTTGGAACTGAAAGGTGATAAGTGAAAATAAATCTGTTATTTTCTGAAAGGTATTATTTTGGAAAGCCGCACATTTAATGATACAAAGAGCCAGCAAATCCCACTGCAATATTGATTGTTGTTAGACTGGTTCAATAGCTGACACTTAATAATAGTCATGACATATTAGCATTATGAAACCCATTTTCTAAAGCGTCCACCACGGGAGCCTTGTCTATGGAAGATAATGGAATGGGTCTGAACTGCTAACAAGAAAATGTAGGTCCAGCATTTCTACAGAAAAAGAAATATAACACTGCATTTGTTTTTCTTTTGAATATCTTCCTCTTTGCTTTATTTTAGTTTGGTTTTGGTTTGGTTCAGTTTAGTTCCTAATTCCTAGCAGTCCGTTCAATTCCTAATTCCTAGTAGTCATCTTCTTGACAGTTTTGTATGCTGCCAATAACACTTTTCAAGTTTTTCATTCTATTGTTATCATTACAGGCAGGAAAAAATAGACTATTGCATGCAACTGTTGCTAGATATATCTCACTTCAAAGTCTGTTGTGGGTTTTGTGGGGTTTTAGTGACTGCCCTAGGTTATTTTGAGGATCTGCATCACATTGATATTCCAGAATAACTCTTCAGCAAAAACATTAGCATTATTTATATATTTCTATGATGATGATGATGGCTAAAAGCAAGGAGGAGCTGAGGAGCCTTATAACCAAGGTGAAAGAAGAAAGTGCAAAAGCTGGGTAGCAGTTAAAAAAAACACCAAGATCATGGCAACCAGACTGATTGACAACTGGCAAATAGAGGGGGGAAATGTGGAGGCAGTAGACTTTGTATTTCTAGACATGAAGACTACTGGATATGCAGACTGCAACCAGGAAAACAAAAGTCGTTTACTTCTTGGGAGGAGAGCAATGACAAATCTTGATAAACTAGTGAAGAGTAGAGACATCACTCTGATATTTTCCATAGCAACCTATGGAGCTGGACCTTACGGAAGGATGAGCGAAGGAAGATAGATGCTTTTGAACTGTGGTGTTGGAGGAAAGTTCTGAGAGTGCCTTGGACCGCAAGAAGATTAAATCAGTCCATACTCCAGGAAATAATGAGAAGACAGGAAAGCTTGGAGAAGATAATGATGCTGGGGAAAATGGAAGGAAAAAGGAAGAGATGAGACCAAGGGCAAGATGGATGGTATCCTTGAAGTGACTGGCTTGACTCTGAAGGAGCTGGGGGTGGCCATGTGTGACAGTGAACTCTGGCATGGGCTGGTCCATGAGGTCACAAAGAGTCGAAAGCGACTGAACAAATAAACAACAACATATATTTCTATACTGAATTTCTTTTCAAAAACCTACCCTTTAAAATTGTCTATTCTGGCAGGTAGGGTGTAAAATGATTCTATGCCATGCCATACCCTGTCTGTGAAGTGCTGAATATGTCATAATTGCCTTATCTAATTTGTGCCACATGTTCTTTAATTTGTGCCAGCACAATCTGAATGCAATGCAAACCTTTTATTAGTTAAGTACCTCAGCAACTGGCCAAACATCATAATGAGATGTAAATGTAATTTCTCAACATTTTAGCCTGAATCAAATTAGACAGGTAGATAAAGGCATCAAAGAAGCATAATGACAAATTGTACCCTTCAAATTATTAATTTAGAGATTGAATGCTAGTTCTCTCAGGATAATTTTGGATTTTATGATGGCATTTCCTTGTGATTTCCAGAACTTACAGTGATCATAAAGTGGCTCTTGTGTGGTTTACGCTTAACTCATGAATAATCTTTTCATCCCAACTCCGTCCTTCATTTTTTATCTTCACAGTTAGGTAAGAATAAGGGCAGCTCTCCTGGATCATACCAAAACCTAATTTAGCACTCAATTTCCTGCACTGTGTTTAAGGACATGTCACTTTAGAGAAGGCCACATAAAGACAGGACTATATTAGCATCCCCATCCTCAGGTACTACAGCAGCTGACATCCAGAGCAGTTTTTTTAATTGATACCAGAGGTATCTCTATTGTCACCAGTAGCAATTGATATTTTCCCTTCATTTATCCCGTTTTAAAATATGAACTGCTGAACAAAGTGAGAAAAAAAATGGCACAATACAGAATCATGGAAAAGTAAAGTTGGAATTGACCACAAGGGCCATCCAGTCCAACCCACTGCAATGCAGGAAAATACAATTGAAGTATTCATGACAGATAGCTATCCAACCACTGCTTTAAAAACTCTAGAGAAGGAGATTCCATCATGCCCCAAGGCAGCACATTCCACTGCCAAAAGCTCTCATGATAAGGAAATTCTTCCTAATGTTTAGGTGGAATCTCATTTCCTGCAATTTGAATCCATTCCTCTATGTCCTGGTCTTTAGAGCAGCAAAAAGCATGCTTCCCTCCTAATGTGACATATTTTCAGATATTTAAACATGTCTATCATGTCCTATCTCAGCCTTCTTTTCTCCAAGTGAAACATACCCATTTCCCTAAGATGCTCCTCATAGTACTTGGCTTCTAAACCATTGATCACTTTAGTTGCGCTTCTCAGGCCTTGGGTTAGGGCAGTGTTTCCCAACCTTTTTTGAGCCACGGCACACTTTTTACATTTGCAAAATCCTGGGGCACAACACCAACCAAAATGGCACTCTAACACAGTAATACATATAGTTAATATGTTTTAAAAATGTATTTATACACTCATTGTGAAACCTGGGCCTGTTTTGATGAACTCAACATAGATATCCTGGCAGGAATGGCAGAAAGACACACAGAACTCCCACACAGAACTCCCATAACCAAGAGAAAATGCTATAAGAGTTTGGTGGGCATTGACCTTGAGTTTTGGAGTTGTAGTTCACCTATATCCAGAGAGCACTGTGGAGTCAAACAATGTTGGATCAGGACCAAACTTGGCATGAATACTCAATATGCCCAAATGTGAATGCAGATGGAGTTCAAGGGAAATAGACCTTGACATTTGGGAGCTGTAGTTGCTGGGATTTATAGTTCCCCTACAATCAAAGAGCATTCTGAACCCCACCGATGATAGAACTGGGCCAAACTTCCCAGACAGAACCCCCACGAAGCAAGAGGAGGTCTCTACTTGGGGAAAGGGAGGCGGGCCTTCCCAATGCATGGAGAGGGAGAGACCAAGTAGACAACGGGTGGGGAGGGGAGGTGTTTGTAATTTTGTGCCTTTATCGAGGGGTTTTTATACTTCAACACACTAGACTCTCCCCCCTCCCCTCCTGGAGGTTCCAATTTCCCACGGCACATCTGATGATCGCTCGCAGCACACTAGTGTGCCCCAGCACACTGGTTGGGAAACACTGGGTTAGGGTGAAGAATAAGATTAGAGCTACAGCTATGTTTATGGATAGGGCTAGCATTAGAGCTAGGGTTAGGAGTATGGTCAGGGTTAGGGCTAGGGCTCATGTTCAGGTTTGGGATCAGGCTATTGTTAGTGTTAAATAGGGTTTGAAACATGAAGGAACACATATGGATCATTTGTGTGCTCATCCTCCTGAATGTCAGACTACTTCTTTTCAACTCCATCCCATGAGCCATGATTAAAATACTATATTTGGTGGTTTACCACTTCCATAATCTTCCCATTTTATGACCTGTGTGGTGTAGCATCTATCTATTAAATTGAGACGTGGGATATGCAGGTTCTAGTATCAATGAAGTTCATTAGGGCCCTTCCACACAGCCCTATATCCCAGAATATCAAGGCAGAAAATCCCACAATATCTTCTTTGAACTGGGTTATCTGAGTCCACACTCAGATAATGTGGGATTTTCTGCCTTGATATTCTGGGATATAGGGCTGTGTGGAAGGGCCCTTAGTTACTTTGGACTGATTGTTTTCCAGCTGACCTGCCCTCACATCGATGATATGAGGGTAACATAAGATGGATAGCCATAGAAACCAATTTTAATATTGCTTTTTTAAAAATCAGTGAGAACATTATAAATTGCAATGTGATTTAGAAAGGTACAGAGAGAAGACAACATAGAAACCAGAGGTGTGCATTTCCAGTAATACTGTCTTTTTGTTTTAACTTCTAAAGAATGTTTACTTAACAATACTTTCTGGTAACTACAAGAATAAGAGTTGCAAAGCAACAGTTTATACTTTGGTAGCAAGATTAGGAAGACCTTTCTTTAAAAAAAATCCTTGGCACCTCTACATACAGAGGGCTACTTGCCATTCAAAACACCTGCTATCTTATAACCCACACAAGCTGTTTAATGACAGACATGCTTACGTTGAACTTAATGGATTGTGCAGCTGTTTCAAGTGACTGCATGAGCTATTTTTGAAAGATGCCCAGTGTTGCATAATAAATCAGAGAGAAAAGGGTAGCGATCGGGGAAAGTGATGGTTCATGTTTTGACACAGATGGCACCAATGACTTTACCTTTCCTGATTTGCAACTCTGCTCAGAGAAAACGTAGATCTAAATTGAACAGAGAAAACTTAGATCTAAATTTAATAGTTAGGCTGAATTAGAGCAGAATAGTTGAATTAGTTGTAATTGTGTCATTCTAACTTATCAAATGTGCACTATTACAGTGGATCTACTCATATTGGGAATTATCAAATGTATTTAGGCCATAGAAATTAAGTAGGTTGGAACACACATGTATGATTCACATTTACTGAGTACTGCAGCTATTTATTTCCATTTCAGACTCAACTTCTGGCAGTGTACAGTATATAACTAAAAGAAATGGACAAAAAACAAACAAACGAGGAATTAACAATACAATAGTCACAGATTAATTTACATTCCATGTGTTAGGGATGAAGCCATGCAGGAAGGTGGATTTAACTGTATCAGATCACTGAGTATTATTTGCATTTGACTCAGATTTAAGACAAGTGTTTTTCCCACCTTTCCTAATAGTTTGCTATGTCAGGAAATTTCAAGGCCCATATCTGAGACCAAGAGATGACCCTATTGATTTTAAGTGTGAGAAATCAGAACATGCAATTCAGCTAAAAAATGATTAAAAGTTTCCCAGATTACAAGAATATTTCCCCAGAACTTTGCAGCCACTTCTTTTAATAACACAGAGACATTATGGTCCTTTCACTTTGCCTAATGAAAAGAATCCAATCCCCAAACTCCATTTTTAATAGGTTGCTCTTATTCCTCACTTGCCACAATCACTTCTTTGTCCTCTCTTGCCGCCCAAATAATCACCATCATTGTAATCACATTATTAATCATCAAATTCGCAGAGCTATAGTTTGAAAAAGTAATGTTTCCAGGATTTGATTTTCATTGCTGTAATGCATCTGAATGCAGAGAGTCCCTATATCTGTTACAGCTTATAGCAGTGGTTCCCAACCTTTTTTTGACCAGGGACCACTCTCCAACATTAGTACCAAAAGGTTACAAAACAGCTTTTGGTCAACTTTAGATTCGGGTTGGTTATTTGGGGTGTTGGTTCAGGAAATTGCATTGGATAGACCACATCAGCTCTAGTTTCTGATAGAGAACATATGCCATCCAGTAGTCACATTCTGCCTGCCCACAGAAAACCATATTTAATAACCTAGAGCTGATGTGGTCTATCCAATGCAACTTTCTGAATCAGCACCTCAAATGACTCCAGGAACCAGTCTAAATGCGAAGACACCAAGACGTCCTTGCTTCCAGGCACCACATGGAATGGTTCTGCCCAGGGCAAAGGAAGGAGAACCAGCAATCAGGAGGCTTGTTGTATTGCCTTCCATGGTGTAGTCGGCCTCTCCCCTCCTGACATCCCCGGTGCCTCAGCAATATAAGAGGGTTTCATGAGACAGTCGCTCTCATTGCAACGATGTAGTACCAGTGAGGGCGTGGACAATATTTTAGTTCTTGGGGACCACTGGTGGTTCACGGACCACAGGTTGAGATCCACTGGCTTATAGGCTTTGTGAAAAATTCCTCTTTAAAACCATCAGAATGGTTAAATCTCCTTTAAAATTTATCACTATTACATATGGCTAAGATTGTTGGAGAGTTATGGTTGTTCCCCCTTGCGTTAACTGTGTTTCCATTAGTGATTGTAAGATTTGAAATGGACTGTGAAAAGGTCCAGACTGATATTTAAAAGCTGAATGAAGTAGTGATTAAACAGCAATTGAAGTCCAATGCAAATAAGAGTAAAGCAGGGGTGGGCAACCTACGGCCCACGGGCCGGATCCAGCCCAGCAGCTGATGCTGTCCAGCCCTTGGCTCCCTCAAGGCTTCATCCTGAAGAGAGGGAGGCGAACTCCCTTTGGGGCGGCTACAAACGTGAAGAAGCAGGCAGGCAGGCAAGCGGAGGGGAAGGGGAGGGAGGGGATACTCGCTTTGTAGGTGGATTACCCACCATGTTTCCCTTCTAACGAGTAGATCATGTAGATTGCAGTGGGGGGGAGCCTTCAGTTTTTCTAATCCAGTAAACTTAAAGGAGTCAGGGGTATGTTTGGCTTCAAGGAAATGTCTATACAGGATGGTATTGTCTACCCCCGTGCGTATTCTCGACCTATGCTCATTCATTCTCTGGCGCAATTGACGGGAAGACATGCCAACATAAACCTTGCCACAACTACAGAATAACCCGTATACGCAGGCTTCACTGTTGCAATCTGTGTAGTCCCGCAGCTTGTAAGCTTTTTTGGTGCGGAGGCTGGTCACCTCCTTTCCCTTTCTCGGGCTAAATGAGCCTCTCCCACTATCTGCCCTTCTCACCCGAATCCAGTTCATACTTTTACATATAGGACTTACCTGCTGTTACCTAATTACCCTCGGGTCCACAGGAGATGTTACGTTGGATACCAACCATGTACTGGTATGTCTGCATTGCCTCTGTACACTAGGTGCGTAGGAATGGGTTGTTATGTAGAATGTAGTTGAGCCTTTAGGTGCGGCCCTCCATAACAGTTTTTGGCTCTCGTGTAGCCCCTTGGAAAAAATAATTGCCCACTCCTGGAGTAAATAATAATAATAATAATACACTTTATTTATATTCCGCTCTTCTCACCCCGAAGGGGACTCAGAGTGGATTACATTACACATACGGGAGACAGTCCCTGACATACAATTACAATACATTGTACAGACAAACATGTGCAATTAGAAGGATTTTTTTCTTCTGGCTGAGTCACAGGGTGTGGTTGCTCCATTACGTCACAAGGGGTTTGTTTCATCCTCAGACGAGAGCCTCTGGTTCCAGATTCCACCTTCGGCAGCCAATCTTCCTTATTTTTTTTTATTCAGGTGTTGTAAAGTCCTTGTAAAAATCCTTCCCGGTCCCTAGTTCATCTACTCACAGCTGGCTTGTTTTCGATCTGTTAGGTGGACAGTGGACAGGGCTCACAGCTGGTTGTCCAGACCAGCCCGGGAATCGAACATGCAACCTTCTGATTGCAAACACAGCTGTTGTTACCACTGTGTTATCTCTCCGGTAAAGTGATGACCAAAGCAAAACAAAGCAAAACTCCAATCTGATCAGAAAATCCCAATGATGAGCATGGCAGGGATTGCATGTCCTTCCAATTTATTTTGGGTACCATTGCAATCTCTGGCAGTGATTTGTTCTAGATGTGCAGCATTACAGGGAAAGTCATCAGTCAGAATCCTGCCACTTTCCAGATATTGATGAATCACAATTTCTACTAACTATAAAGCCAATAGAGAAGAATGCTGGGCATTGCTTTCTATAAGGCCATTTGACATACCCTGGTTTACATAGTGCTGATTCCAGTGAAATTATAATTTGAAATAAAAAGGGACATGGCTTTCAACATATTTTCCCTATATTTTAGAAATGTTCAGTCCCTTGACGGAACATTCCTACTTGAATTCAAATGTAAATTCCTGGAAGGTGCCATATTTCTAATGCATATTCAAATATACTGTTTGTTAAAACAAATATTTTTTCCTCCAAAGAGATGGAAATCAAGAACAAACAAATATATGCATGCACATGTTTGTGTATTTGAAAGGCTATATTACTGAAAATGTAAATAGGCAAAGGCAGAAATAAACCCACAACAATTCTGCAGAGATGTGTTGCAAAAATAAACCCACAACAATCTTGTGTTGCTTTGATAACTATATTTGCAACTAATTTAGTTGGATGAGGCAGTGT
This sequence comes from Anolis apletophallus, assembly GCA_030556195.1. Taxonomy (NCBI): domain Eukaryota; kingdom Metazoa; phylum Chordata; class Lepidosauria; order Squamata; family Anolidae; genus Anolis; species Anolis apletophallus. Next base: position 153,206,173 of record JARBWK010000002.1, read on the forward strand.
AGTCCACAAGGAAGACAATACCTTTAAACCCTTTCTGGGATGCGAATGATCAAAAGACAAATAAACCTGTTGTTTCATACATGCAAAAATCAGTAGTAATTAATATAAATAGAAAATGGATATATTTAATTCAAATATGACACACAATTACTTCCTTCTTCCATAATTGCTGTTGAGGGGGATGCTAAAAATGTTTTCCCCATATTTGTGGGTAAGCAATGGCCTTAAGTAAATAATACAGGTAGCGAGTGGAAATGCAGCAACCTATAAAGGTAAGGAGAACAAACGTTCATGGCAGATGTTATCGTTATTTCCCTTTAGTGTATTCTACGGAGGGAAAAAGACCCAGAATGGAATTGTTTTCCATTAGTATGAACTTTATTTTCCAGAGGGGTCTTCCATTGACTCTAATAAAAGTCTTTACACATTAAATTAAACAAATAGGAAGCATGCTTCTAGAATAAAAATCTTGGCCAGTAAGTTCCAATCAAAGCTAAGCCTTACCTTCTGTTCAAACAGATACAGCTTCTAGTTTAAGAGCTGCCTGATGGCACAGATTAGAACACACCAAGGGTCCTTTCGATCAGCACAATTATAGGGCTATTAGTCCACTTTAATTACAATGGTTTAATTCTGTAGAATCCTGAGATTTGTACTTTATTTTATTTTATTTATTTTATCATAATTCAATACATTTGTTATACACTGTTTGTTTTACTGCTGACATATAATATTCAATACAAGCTACCAAACATTAACTTTTGGCCCCCGGTGGCACAGTGGCTGAAATCCTTGTGCCGGTGGGATAGAAGACGACAGGTCACAGGTTCGAATTCAGTGAGCGCACAGATGAGTTCCCTCTGTCAGTTCCAGCTCCCCATATGAGGACATGAGAGAAGCCTTCCACAAAGATGGTAAAACATCAATACATCTGGCCATCCCCTGTGCAATGTCCTTGTAGGAGGCCAATTCTCTCACACCAGAAGCGATTTGCACTTTCTTGAGTTGCTCCTGACACAAATAAAAGAGTACCAACTGTTATTTTTATGCTTATACATACATACATATCCCTCACCACCGTGTTCCCCTCCCCCTGAGCCACTGATTTTATATATCATCTGTCCAAAATTTCAATTCCTCTTGTGGAGGTAATTTTTCATATTTCTTCTAGAATCCTTTTTCAATAAATTTTCTCCATACATCATCAAAATCACTTTGTTTCCATATCCCTCTTCTAAGTTTTAATTTCCATGTCAGCTCATCATTTATTGCCAATTTCCATACTTCCTTATACCACTCCTTCTCTTTGTATATTTGAGATTCAAAATTTGGAATTTAATGAAACTCAAAAAAAGCTCTCAGGCTGTGAATTTCAAATGCACTTTCCTAAACTGCAAATCCCAGGATCTCATTGCATCTGAACCATGACAATTAAAGTGGGACGAGGGCCCTAAAATTGTTCAGTATGAAAGAACCACAAGTATTTTATACAACTGTTTTACATTTTCTGTGTTGAAAAAAAGACAGCAATAGTAACAAAATGTATGTCTGTGTACATGCCTTCAAGTAGCTTATCAATGTATGGCAACCTCATGAAGCACACTTGTTTTTATTTGGCAAGGGATACTCAGGGATGGCTTACTGTTGCCTTCCTTTGAATTATAGCCTTGAGCACCTGGTATTCTTAGGTAGTCCCTGTACCTTTAAATAAACCTTTATATTCCTGAGCTTCATTACCTAAATTCTATTGGTTAGGCCCAGCTACAGTGGCCCCATTGGATAAATGATGACTGATGAATCAACATGTTTATAAATCTCACTAAAGGCCCTTCCACACAGCCCTATATCCCAGGTTATCAAGGCAGAAAATTCCACATTATCTAAGTGTGGACTCAGATAACTCAGTTCAAAGCACATATAGTGGGATTTTCTGCCTTGATATTCTGGGATATAGGGCTGTGTGGAAGGGTCCTGTATTATCAGATAATTTGGCCTTTTTCTGCCTTAATATTCTGGGATATTTATTCTTAAATATAGGGATGTGTGGAAGGGTTCTGAGTCTCTGAGGCCCTATCTACACTGCTATATAAAATCCAGATTATCTGATTTGAAGTGGATTATATGGCAGTATAGACTCATATAATCCAGTTCAAAACAGATAATGTGGATTATCTGATTTGATAATCTGGATTATATAGCAGTGTAGAAAGGGCCTGAGTCTACTTTACTTAGAACAATAAATAAGATTCAGGCCTGTTTAGGCACCCATAAAAATTCTGCTCAAGAGGCAAAGTGATAAAGAGGTCATCTATATGGACCTCAAAATCCAGGGCCAGTTCAAAGTGACATCTGCAAGGGTGAATGGTGATAGCCAGAAACTCTGTGGCAACTGGTGGGACAACAAACATCAAAAGAGGTAAGAGCCATCCCTTTTTCCTCTAGTCTGTGTGAACAGCTATTGTCATGTCTAGCTTGGATAGTCAGGATGAGGAGTTGCTAGAAGGGCCAGTGCAGGAGATGGAGGTAAGCAGCTCCTAGCAGTCATGCTTATCTGAAAAAGGCTAGTTACTCACGGCCCTTCCAAACAGCCATATAACCCAGGCAGATAATCCACAATATCTGCTTTGAACTGGATTATCTGAGTCCACACTGCCATATGATCCAGTTCAATGTGGATTTTATACAGCTGTGTGAGAGGGGCCTCGGGGGACAGCTGAGATCATGACCCAGAACTATAAACCTAATCAGTATTAGCACTTCTATGCTGCGAACAAAGTTGTTTTTTTTGGCTTGAGTCAATGCCCGTTTGTTCCTGACTTCAGACCTGATTCTGTTCATCTTTGGGATTGACTTCAAATGAATTCTGACATCGGCTTCTTGGACTTTGGATATTGGCACTGGCTCATGGTTCTCTATTGGCAATTTTTCATGCTTCTGACTTTGGATGTAACTTGTGGACATTCTGACCTGACTTTATCCTGTATCGGGCTTCTTGACATTTGGATACTTGACTTTGGCTGGCTTACTCATTTCTGTTGGTTGTTTGGATTAAGCTGCCAACAAAGCAGTTTATGATAGCCGTGCTAGTTTGAATTAGAACCTGCCCAGTTGTTCACACTAATTTCAAAGGTCAGGGAAACTCCATAACACTGCCCAACTCCTGATAACCATGCAGTAAAGTCATGTCAATTGGCATTGCCTTAAATTAGAGCCTGGAATTCATTGAATATTGTCTAGATGTCCAGGAGTGACTTCTGGGCCGATTTAAGTAATGTGGCTTTTGGAGATAGCTCAAAAAACAAGACATACCCTTTTTACTAGAGGGAATAAAGAAGCCCTTGAAGTCAGGGGAAAGTTGCATGCATGTCAGACTGTATGAATTAAGAAATAACTAGAAGAAATGCTAAGATGGTTAAAAAGCACACGGATGTATATGGATGTGCATGGGATCGGGGCGGGATCAGGTGGCAGAGAGGGCTGGTGATCATGGCCCTTCCAAACAGCCATATAATCCAGAATATCAAGACAGAAAAACCCACAATATCTGCTTTGAACTGGAATACGGTATCTGAGTTCACACTGCCATATATCCCAGTTCAAAGCAGATAATGTGGGATTTTATTCAGCTGTGTGGATGTACCCTCTGTCATAAGACTGCCAAGTGAAAAAGAGGGCTCTTATACCTTTATGGATTGTGCTAAACAGAGAATTTCAGCAGATGTAGTAAGTGTGACAAGCAACACATATTGAAATAGCCTACTGTCTTCTGTTTTTCTATTTTCACATGGAACCCCTGGCTTGGTAGATAAAAGAAGGCAGCAGCATGCTGTTAGAGAAAAAAGTCATGTGCCACCCAGCCTGCCCCATATTCAATAAGTCAGTGCTACTTATAGTGATAGACCATGGGCCACTGTCAACCTATATCACCAGCTGCCATTTTATAGTAAAAGAAAGAAACAATTGTTGCCAGTCGGCACAAAAACCATTGTTGTCAATGGAAGACAGAGGGAAATAACTTGCATCATTCCTCCTAAATAGCTTGAGATAGACTGCCTTCAGTTAATATGAAGTCATACTCATAAAATCATAGAATGATAGATGTGGAAGAGACCTCATGGGCCATCCAGTCCAACCCCCTGCCAAGAAGCAGGAAAATTGCATTCAAAGCACCCCTGACAGATGGCCATCCAGCCTCTGTTTATAAGCCTCCAAAGAAGGAGCCTCCACCACACTCCAGGACAGAGAGTTGAACTGTTCTCAGAGTCAGGAAGTTCTTCCTAATGTTCAGGTGGAATCTCCTTTCTTGTAGTTTGAAGCCATTGTTCCGTGTCCTAGTCTCCAAGGCAACAGAAAACAAGCTTGCTCCCTCCTCCCTATGACTTTCTCTCACATATGTATACATGGCTATCATGTCTTCTCTCGGCCTTCTCTTCTTCAGGCTAAACTTGCCTAGCTCTTTAAGCCGCTCCTCATAGGGCTTGTACTCCAGACCCTCAGGGAAGTGTCCCATCACCAGCAAGGCAGACGGATTCAAGACTTTTTGTTCATTGAAGGGAAGGAGCGACCATGGGCCCATGTACACTGGCTATTCAAGGTTCATTCAGAACCAATTTGGAAGAAACCAGATTTGCTGTGCAGATGATTAGATTGACATTTCTGAAACAGGTTCAAGGCCAGGAAGGTGATTACATGAACCACAATAGGTGGACTCAAACCGTTTTCAGAATCTGCAGTATGCGTGACTTGACAGCTGCCAGAGGATGCAGATTTTCCCCCACCATGTCCCAGGCACATTTACACTAGGCAAAAACTTCCAAGTTTAGATGAGTCTAAAGTTGCTATTTTCTAACTTGCAGTGAGAACTGTGTATTTCATGTATTGTCAAAGGTTTTCACAACTGGAATCACTAGAGTGTTATGTGGTTTCTGGGCTGTATGGCCACATTCTAGAAGCATTTTCTCCTGATGTCACCTGCATCTGTGGATGGCATCTTCAGAAGATCTGAGGGTAGTCTAGCAAGTGCAGTATTTGTACATGTGGAATGTCCAAGATGAGAGGAAAGAACCACTGACTATTAAACTAGTATGAATGGTGCAATTCGCAAGTTTGGAAGTAGCCTGGCCATTGCTCTCTTTGAATTGCTTGTTGCCTGGAGGTATCCTTTGTCTGGGTAAGCCCATGACTGCTTACTGCATGGGGATTTCCTGTGTCTGTATAGTGTTCCTTATTCACTGTCTTGATTACCCATATTTGCTATCTGTATCACAATTGCACAAACCTGGAAATGTAAAGATGGGTTGTACTAGTTAGCATCTCAGACATCGTGACCTTCCAGGAATCATAGAATGGAATTGCCCTGCATTTGCTCTGATTCACTTATCACAGCTCCATTTCTTTACAATCCATAAAGGAGACATTCCATCCTGATTATCATCTTTATGTGCTGCAGTTCATCATATTATTCACTCCCATAGTAATTAAGTTTTGAAACTTGGCAATGAAGTTAGTAGAACACTTAGTCTTAGGGAGTGTGACAAAGTCTCGGGATGCTAATGCAAATCTTTGATGCCTGAGACAGATTGCACCTAGATAATATTAATCTTAACACAGTGTCTAGACCTAATGAATTCAAGCAAAATAATGGAAATATGATGGATGACAGTATTGGTGAGCTAACACAAAAAGACTTTTTCAGCTGGAAATTTATCACAGGTTATACAGTACATGAATATGGTTCACAGAGTACTTAAAACTTTCCTATTTTTGGCAGTAAAGGTAGCTTTTTAATGTTTGATGTTAGGGAGAATACATTGAAGCCTAAGATAGTAAATCATCTTTTGGAAAACATTGTAAGGCCTATTGGTTTCTTTTAGCATCACATTGGCTTCCTATCCTTCTTTGAAGCTGCTCAGATCAAAATCTGTACAGTTAGAGACTCTATCTTCACACTTGGTCACATTTTAATATAGAATATATGAAGCATAAGTTGTGAAAAATAGTTAATTCATCCAAATATGTGCAGTCAAGCTCTTCCCCTTCCTCCCCCTGATGATAAGCAGCTTTTTCTCTCTTAAAAGAGAGTCAAAGTAGCTAACAATGCTAAAAGTAATACTATTTTTACACTGGTACACTTGTCTCAGTTTGGCAGAGACAGTCCCAATGAATCCTCCGTCATCTCGCTTTTTCATCTACTTTTAAAATGTCCCTGTTTTCTCTCCTTCACTGACTATCCCTTTTATCATCAACTTATTTGAATAGCTGCAAACTGAATTGAAGGTGCAAAAGCAGTTATTCTCAATTTGACGGGAAGAAGAGAAGAAGGGCAAGGTTTGCTTTTCCCAGTAGGTTCAGGTAAAAGCAAACTGCTGCAACTTTTCCTACCTTGTATATTCTTCCTCATTAATAACTTTACCACACTGTGATAATGTTTGACCATGTATGTCCTGTGATATTTTAAAGATTATGCATCAATAGACTAGGCTGAGAAATAGTAACATTAATAAATAACCCCCAGCAATTTCCATGGCTAAGACATAATATTATTGAAAATATTATATAGCTTCTTCAAATTTCCATGTTGGTAAACTGCATATATTTTGATGGGTAACTTCTGGGATTTTTGATCTTGCTGCTTGTAGAGTATTCTATTTTATTTTTCAGAAAAGAAAATCCAGTTTTTTTTAAAGCTGTTTGATTGGCCTTAATAATTTACACTACTTTTGGCCTAGTCCTCTTTTGCTAATATTAGAGAGCCTACAGTACCTAAAGAATCTACAGCTGAAGTACTGTACAAAAGATAAGCCAAAGCAAGGCAGCACCAGACACATTGGCAGAAGCCTTTAATAAATTTAAGTGGGGTGACAAAGAAGGGCTTAGAAAACGTTTCTATAGCACAGTGGTTTTCAACCTGTGAGTCCCCAGGTGTTTTGGCCTACAACTCCCAGAAATCCCAGCCAGTTTAGGCCAAAACATCTCGGGACCCACGGGTTGAGAACCACTGCTTTAGCCCTTTGTATTTAACATTCCCTAATACCCATTGTGTTAATAACATTAGCAGCTGGTGTCAATTGGACAATTTAAATGAACTGACCATGGTGTTGAATCTATTTTCTGAATTTGGCTCTTCAATTTTTGAACATTGTCTGCCCTCAAAATGTTCCTTGCTTACAAATCCTGAGGAGTCACCCATAACTTTAATAAAGTCTGAAATTATCATGAGTGTAATGTATTACTCTTCTCTCTCTCTCTCTCTCTCTCTCTCTCTCTCTCTCTCTCTCTATATATATATATATATATATATATATGTTATATAGATTATATGTAAGTAAAAATTGAACATATTTCATTGTCATTTGATGATACATCCTTACTGTTCACCATTTATCTGCTCAGGCCCTTCCCCTCAAAAAATTCAGGGGTGTGTGTTGAAACAAGTTTTAATTTTTCAGCAAATCATGAAGAGTAGGTCCATAATGCAAAATAATTTACCTTCTATGACTCATTATATATTTTAATATAGACTTAATTTTAAAAAATCTATTTTAGTTTCAAAATTTCAAATCCACCCCCCCCCCCCCCAGTTTAAAATAAGAGATTCTGGACCTACATCTGAAAAGTTGCACGTAATTAAAGCATAGGAATAATGTTTAGGGAAACTCCCACCATACAATGTATTTCACAGAAGAACCGATGTCATATTTTCTTGACCTACATGGTATGTCCCAAAAGTAATGTGAATTGTTTATTCTTAATTGAACATAAATGCAGTTAAAGTTTATCCCCTTCAAAATAGGCTCTATGTGATCGACTGCAGAGATTCCGACATTTCTGCCACTCTTCACAGGAGTGGAGAAAGTCTTCACTTGAGAGGTTGTTCAAAACCCTCATTGCAACTTCCTAGACATTTTCAACTGTCCCAAAATTATGTCCTCTGAGGTGGGGTTTTAGGTCAGGGAAAGAACTCCTACATAGCCACACCAGGGTTGTTCTCAGTTCTTGAAGTTGAAGGATATTGCTCCAGATTTCTTTGCATTTTTGCTCATGAGAAGACACAAAGTACTACATACTTTGCTAATACTGACTGCTACAAAGACATGAGAGGTTCAGACTGTATGCCCATATCTTCCTTCAGCTGCCTCAACCCCCCCTTTCCTTTTCCAGTTCTTCTGTGCAAAAAAAAATATCATTCCTGTTATTTTTGGGATTCACATGTCCTGCTCCAGTTGGTGCTACTTGGCTGCAGTGATTGTAACTGGAAAAGTTGCTTTATAAAAGTAGTCTGTTCCCATTAGTTGTCACTGTGGTGAAACCAGTAGTACGTTTTCATGGCCTGTTGCTATTTTTTGAAAATAGTTTGATGTGTTAGTGTTGAATTATTAGGAGTGGGAAGCTTAATGATGACCTAGGGCCATTTTTGAACTTTGAAGTAACTCCAAAGTTCTTGTTTCTAAGTGGACTATTTTGGTCCTTAAGGAAGCTCAAGAGATAGGCTTCTGGGGGCGCGATGGGCCAGGTGACTTCTAAGGATGTGACTGGCCAATTTTCCTCCACAGTTCTTTTAGCCTGGGCTTTTTTTTAGTCAATGGGTAGTAGTGAGACCATATGGATTCTGCAGAGAGCCACAGGTGACCTACAAGCCACACTGTGCATATCACCGCATTGTCCATTACCTTTCACTGCTTTTTATAGTTTTGTTTTGCCAGATGAGAGACTCACAATAAAACTCAAGCAATTATACTCAAAAAGCCAAATAAAAGTGCTCTTAATCTGAAACTAGAAACACAACAAGAAACCCATTAGTCATATCTCACCAGGGAAAAATTATATCAGTCCCATTTGTTGCATTACTTTTCAAAAGGAACTTTTTTGTTCTGTTATTTTGTGGAAAATGCTAAACTGTTGGTTAACCTCATAGTGAGTCCTTCTCAAATAGGATTCTGAGCTCCTCAGCTCCAAAGGACAAAGGAATGGCACAGCTTTAGCCATTCAGTCTGATCTTTCCCTTTCCTCGACTTTATTGAAGCACTAACTGTGGTTTGCTCTTTTGTTGACTGATGGAGCTGCAGCAGTGCTCTGTAGCCTGGAGTGATGTCTACCAGTTCCACATTAATTAGCTTTCCTGGGAGGGCAGGCTCTTAGAGCAATGAGCAGCAACTTCTGTTGTTAAGGAAAGGGCCCCCATGGCTTGAAACCAGCACTTTTTACAGGCATGGGCAGATGGAAATGCAGGAGGGCATCTAAAACCCATTTATTACTTGAGCAATGGTCATGCATTGTAACCTGAGAAGCGCAATATGGTTCCTGTGGAAGATTTGAAATCTTAAGATCCATAATGAAAAAAGCATTCATTTATACCTTCTTTTTACAAGGTCTGGTCTCATTATACATTGTCAGAGGCTCACATTTAACACAGTCCCATTGCTTTTCCATCTCGCAAACTTTGTCCCAATAATGAGGCCTCAAAAATGTTTAATGTATGGCATGGTGTGAGCAGCATTCTCTACAACTGTGACCTTTGCAAGTCTCCACATTCAGATTGACTGGTCATTACGGAATCCTCCCATTTCGAATCTGGAAGGCTGTTCAGGGAAATCTGGAAGAAGAAAGCTTTTTAAAAGCTGTTTTTGGTGTGTGATGTCTTCAGCTTTTGTTGCTGCTGTTGGTAGCAGCGGTGCTGCCGGTGCTTGAAGCAGAAAAAAGGAGGCAAGCTACATAATGATTTGGGCCCCCGAAATATAAACCACAGGATGAAGACTAACAGAAAATATTACTTAGGTATGCAGAATCAGTATGTACAGCAGATCCAGGCATGCGGGTAGCTATGTGGAAGGGCAAAATGCACACCTTTCAACATTTTGCAGATGCAAACTGGGACATGCTCTAAGAGTCCAATTCCACCTTTTCTTTTGAAATATTAGCATCTGAAACAGATTGGAACTGCTGAATTTTACTCAATAGTTTATAATCTAGATATATCTTTAGGATCAAATACAGCTTCTGACAAGCTGCCAAGACAATCTATAGCCAGGAAAAGAATTTTCTAGTTGCTCAGAGACCAGCCAGTATGCCTGACCTAGCAGCTCTGCATCCAGGCAGAAACCCATGGCTGACTTATTAAGGTTGGTCTGGAGACTAACTTTTAGAAAGAACTTCCTGACTGTGAGAGCTGTTTGACAGTGGAAATCTCTTGTGGAGTGTGGTGGAGGCTCCTTCTTTGGAGTCTTAAACAGAGGCTGGATGGTCAACTGTCAGGGGTGCTTTGAATGCAATTTTCCTGCTTCTTGGCAGAATGGGGTTGGACTGGATGGCCCATGAGGTCTCTTCCAACTCTATGATTCTATGAGAGTTTTTTTTATTCATTTCTCTGGTGACAGTTACAGATGGACAAGCCTGTCAGCTTTGTTTTCACTCAATTTTTTTAAAAAAAATATTGTCAGATTCATGAAGAAATGTGTGAATTTTGTTAAGTTTGCCAAAGACAAGTCAACAGAAATGTTCAGCTATCTTTCACTGTCAATCCAAAGTTGGTCCATATATTGCAAGTATGGAAAGGACAATATTGTACTAGGGTGACATGTAACTATCGCAAAGGAGGAACCTGTAAGAGGAAGGGGGGAAAGCGGGGAGGGGGAAGAAGCAGCAGGTTGAACTGAGCACTGCAAACACAAAGAACTTTTTCACATGAGGCAAGCATACTGGCATCACAGCTGGACCTGCACATCTGGTCAGTTTCTCTCACAACTCTATGTGCATCCTATTAGTAGTTTGCTTCCCTCCACTCCATGGTTGTGCTGACAGTAATGTGATGTTAGAGGATAGGTATCACCCTCCTGGGGCACTCGGAAACCTCCCTTGATAAACCACACGCTCAGCTGAGGTACAACAGGTTTATTTAGAATAAACTGGATATAGGAAAGAGACTAGAAGTCAGCTAAGTGCCTTTCAATGGCACTCAGGCCTGGATTAAGGTCTTCGGCCGCCCGAGGCCAAGACGCCCCCCGCCACCCCCCGGGTGCGGAAAGCCATACCCCAGGGCGCTGCTGTGCATGTGCGGCAGCAGCCCCGGGCGTGTGGCTTCCGCGCCGCCGCTTCCTCCCGTAACGGGAAGGAGGGCCGGGAGGGTGGACGGAAGCCACGCGGCACCAGCCCCACGGCTTCCGTCCACCTCGCGCTTTCGGGCTGCGGGAGGAGCCAGGAGAAGGTGGACGGAAGGCGCGCGGCACCGTGGGGCTTCCGTCCGCCACCTCCTCCACCTCCAAGCGACCAAAGGAGGCGCGAAGAGGAGGGCAGGACTTCCCTTCTTCCTCCTCGCGCCTTCCTTTCGGTCGCGGGAGGTGGAGGAGGTGGCGGACCGAAGCCCCACGGTGCCGCGCGCCCGTCCACCTCCACCTGGCTCCTCCCACGACCGAAAGGAAGGCGCGAGGAGGAGGAAGCGAAGTCCTGCCCTCCTCCTCGCTGCCTGGGGCGGCCCCTTGCAAAGGAAGGAGGCGGCCAGGAGGAGGAGGAGGAAGGGAAGCCCGCTGGTGGGCGTGCGTGCGCATGCATACATGCCCGCCGGTGGGGCGGAGCTTCCCTTCCTCCTCCTCACTGCCTCCTTCCTTTGCAAGGGGGCGGCCCAGGCGAGGGGAGGGCTCCATTCCCTCCTCCCCGCCCCCTCGCAGCGCTCTCCCCCTGCCCTCTCCTGACTCTCTCGGGAGAGGGTGGGGGGAAAGCGCTGTGAGGGGGTGGTTTTTTGTTTTTTTTAATTTCGGGGGGCCAATTCCGCTGCCCCCCAAAACCCGCCGCCCGAGGCCATGGCCTCATCTGGCCTTGTGGGTAATCCGGGCCTGATGGCACTAGGAGTTTAGCAGCAATGTTCAATAATAGCAGCAATGGAATATAGGCCCGTAGCAATCCGGGCTCAAGCAGGATACAAAGGCAAAGTCTTTCCATGGCAAACAGGAATGAAGCAGCAAGCAAACAGAAGCCCAAGCGGGCTGAGTCCAAGCAGCCAGCGCACTGGCAGGTAGAAGCTTAGCAAGAAAGCCGTCAGGCCCATTCAGGAATCCATGGTAGTTGCTAGGCATGGTTTAGAACCCAAAAATAGGGAATCAAAAATCTAATGGGGGATTTTTTTGATTAGTAATAGAAAGACTTACAAAAATTTTCCCAAAATTTCTAAAATGTAACGTAATTACTAACGAAATTCATTAGTAGTTCGTATGCCAGCGCATGCGCATTCCAGATGGTTTTGGCCTACAACTCCCAGAAATCCTAACAGCTGGTAAATTGGCTGGGATTTCTGGGAGTTGTAGGCCAAAACTTGAATAAATCACACTGAATTCTAGATGGGACTCTCCAAATAGGAAGAAGGGAGGGAAGGAGTGAGGGGGGTATTCTATTCTTGGAAGCAGCAACAAAAAGGAGGAGGAGGCCCCCCTCGCTCCTCGCTGCCTCTCTCTCACCCTGATCCTGAGGGAGCGAGGGCCCAAGTTTGCCCAGGCTGAGAGGAAAAGGAAGAGGCCTGAGGCTGTGAGGAATGGTGGGAGTTGAAGTCCAAAACACCTGGAGGGCTGAAGTTGGCCCGTCATGAAGCCTCTTCAAGGCTTTAGATCCTAGCAGGCAGAAGGGGCAGGGAGGGCCCGTCCACTCCTCCTGCCCTGCCAGGATCTAAAGCGCATCAAGGCTTGGCACGCTTTAGATCCTGTGAGAAACCAACCTAATGTATAATAGAATGAATGCTAACTTATAGAGTAAGTGTCTAAATATTATAAGTAATCCAACTGGTCATATACCTACATTCCATGCACATGCAATAATACAGCAGTAATAACAATGGGTATAAGAAGAGGTAAAATTCAAACCGAAGTATTCTGACTGGTCCCTCCTCAAGCGGTGCAAACGGGCTCTTCTCTATGAGCCCGGGATTCTGCAGCAAATCCCCCCCCCCCAAAGAATATGTATGTGCACCCAGGCAGCAAACGCTGTGCCCGGGCTTTTGGCTTTTCCCGGGAGAGGATGCCTCCCGGGCTCATAGAGAAGAGCCGTTTGCAGTTTGCACCGCTTGAGGAGGGACCACAGTCAGAATACTGGTTTGAATTTTACCTCTTCTTATACCCATTGTTATTACTGCTGTATTATTGCATGTGCATGGAATGTAGGTATATGACCAGTTGGATTACTTATAATATTAGGCACTTACTCTATAAGTTAGCATTCATTCTATTATACATTAGGTTGGTTTCTCACGTGTTGTGTGCAACTACCCCAATACTCTTTGATGCTTTAGATCCTGGCAGGCAGGAGAGGCAGGGAAGCCTGGAAAAAATGTAAATAGAGAGGTTTACTCAGAAGTAAATCCACAAAGGAGGGCACTTCATCCAAAGTGCCCTCCTTTTGCGGATTTACTCATGAGTAAACCTCTCTGTTTACTTCCTTTGCAGATTTACTTCTGAGTAAGCCTCTCTGTTTACATTTTTTCCAGGCTTCCAGGCGATTGAAGGAGCGAGTTTTGGGCTTGCCTTGCCATAATACTTATTGGCAAGGGAGGCGGGAGGGTGGTGAGAGTGAAGGAGGGTGCCCCCCTTCGACTAATAACGATACTTAAGAAAATCCTGGCCCCGAAGTTCTATAAAGAAAGTCTACTTCCTGGTTGGCGTTCCAGATGCGGAAATACTCAAAAGTAGCATTTCTTACGAATTTCTTCCGAATCATTTAATTTTCATAACTTTTTTCTCATGCCTAGTAGTTGCGATGGTTGGCTCGAGATGTTTCAGCCTGGCTCAGACCAAATGGATATAGGTTCTAAACCCTTTGATCTGCTTCGACGTAGTTGCGTCGGACATCAGGATTCTCAGGATGGACTGCAGCTGTTGTTTAGGTAAAGCTCAGAGTTCTGGTATGCAAGCCAATTAGTGCCCGCATCTGCAAGAGGGAGTTTAGCTTACTGCTGGGCTCCACTGTCTCTGGTTATCACAGGGAGTAACCGCTGTGTCCTTGACTGTTTCAACCAAACTGCAATGTACAGAGTTCACTTGGGAAACACAGACAGGCTTGGAAGATTTCTGAGAGCCAACATGGCCACAGTTTGGTTCAGGGGAAGTGAGGGAAACCAAGGCCTGAGGTGTGACAATAGGATTCTTATTCTCTCCCCTCTCTCCCTTGTTATTCCCATGCTGGATGTGTTCTTTCCATTTTACATATATCTTTGGCTTTTTGGGGGTTTAAATAGAAAAATTATACAATTGTCCTACAAAAAAGAAATTAAAAAAAATCAAGGAACCAAAGCAGTGCAAGGAGGCATGGTTAAGAGAGTAGGCAGAAATAGGACCATGGGACCATGAATGGAAAATCGGTGCAATTACACTATTGAAGAGAGGTGTGATCTCAAAGGTGCTCAACCCACCATTTATCCATTAGCAGAATAGCTACAGATGTGATAAAGTCCAAAGATTCAAAGCCACAGCTAGTTAAGCATTGGAGGAAAGAAGGGGTAATTGGAAAAGGGAGGGGGAGAGAATAACATGTTGCAAAGCAGCCAGCAAGCAACAGTTTTGGCTATAAAGCTATTGTAAGAGCACCACCAAGGGAAAGAAGAGAGAAGGAGAGACAGTGAGAGCGGGAGAGGGAAAGTGTCCATCAATTCAACCTGGTTTTTTTCTCTTCCTTTTACTCTGCTTTGGCATGTTTACTGAGGAGTGTGGGAGGGTTCAACCTCAACTTTGCAGGCCACATAAATTGAGATGGCAGGACAGATTTGGCACGTAGGCCTTGTGTTTGACATGTGCACTCTAGACCCTAGGTTCCAAGCTGGGCAGGTGGCAGTACATTTTGTGTCCTGTAAATAAATTCTAGATCTATGTTCTTTGAACCAGCCACCTGACCAACCACACATATTATATACAACAGTGGTAATGAATTTTCCTTCCTTGTTCGCTGACCTACTTGGCAGATCAAAGGAAGATTTTTTTAAAAATCCTTTCATTTGAACCTGTCTATGATAAAAGGGCATGGCATCAAGACAAAAGCAGAATTTCTACAATGGTCTTATGATCTCAGAATAAAAAAAGATGGTTACATCTGTCTTCATCTGACAAGCATTTAGCAGATCAACACATATATTTTGGGAGCCTTTGGAAATGACTGCTGGTTTGTCATATAGACAGAAGTGGCTTTTGTGTAACAATATAATAGTGCTTCCTTTGGATCATGACAATGGCACTCCAGCTTTCATAGAACAAATATTTTGCATTCTAATTAATGGTCATGAAACAAAAGATACTAGCAATGTGAAGGATGGAAATAAACATGGAAAAATAAATTCTATCTTCTCTGTCTTTCAGACATCATATTTTGTCTCTTTTCCCTCCTTTTTTGAGGTTGGGTAATTTGGGACCATCTTAAGTGGCTTTTTCATAACAATAATAAAATCAAGTAGAAGCACAACATGTTAATTACACTGTTAACTTTTTTTATTGTCCACTCTTTTGTTTTTGTATTTTGTCTTTTTATAGTGTGATTTAGTTGTTTGCATTTCTAGTTCTATTAGATTAGGTGTTTCTGCCATTTTTTTCTTGTATGTTGTTTATATTATAACAACCATATGTCTTTGTTGTTTAATAAAATTATTATGTTTTTAAAAAGAGCCTCATAACAACTGATTGGCACATTGCTTTTTAAATAGAAGAAGCTAATTCCTAAAATTCCATTCTCCGATATATACATTTTTTTTAAATACTGTGACATTGGGCCTCCTGGTGGCACAGCGGATTAAACTACTGAGCTGGTGACCTTGTTGACCGAAAGGTTGGTGGTTCGAATCTGGGGATTGGCATGAGCTCCTGCTGTTAGGCCCAGCTTCTGCCAACCCAGCAGTTTAAAAACATGCAAATGATAGTAGATCAATAGGTACCGCTTCTGTGGGAAGGTAAAGGCACTCCATGCAGTCATGCTGGCCACTTGACTTTGGATTTGGAGGTGTCTAGAAAAAACACCAGCTCTTCAGCTATGAAATGGAGATGAGCACCCCCCCCCCCCCCCCGGGGGAGTTGAATACAACTAGACTTGATGTCAGGGAAAACCTTTACCTTTACTTACTGTGACATTCTAAGATGTACTGTCCAACCAGGAATTTATTTCCTTATTTCCTGTGTTTGGAAACTTTAGTGGGGACCTGATAGCAACTGAGCTGCTATTTACAGAATGCTTCTTAACTAAGAAATTAGTGTGATGAGTCACTAATAATTTCCACAATGAAACAACAATTCATTGCCAGGAAATTATGTTCCATTTAGATAGAAGAACTTGTATTATGCAGAAATGGGTTCAGTATATACCGTAAAGATGAAATGTAGGACACAAAACATGAGAAGCAACAAAAATGTGAAAGCAAGTATTACAAGACTTGGGATACACCCCTGACTTCACAGTCATATGGAATGTTATCGACTACTTGTGAATAATCACTTTTCTTCCCATGGCTGTATCATTTTGCCAGGATAATTTTGGCACTTTCCTGCTTCATACATTTTGTAACATCAACTTGACAAAAATTCTGAAGGTCTTGAACTCTCACCCTTTAAAGTGTTTTAGTAATCTAGTAATTACATTACCAAATCTTTATTTTTTATTTTACTCTTGTACCACATGGCTAAGATTATGTTACATCCAAGCCTGGGAAGGCACTTTACTGGTAGGTACATTAGCATGAAGAAAAGATTGAGTTTAAATTGTAAATTGTTTTTGAGGATTCTCTGTTTTGAACAAGGGGATGTCTCTTGAATTTGTGAAATGTCACAGAACTAATCAGAAGCAGGGTTAGAACAAAAATGACGAGCAGCTGACACAGGGCTTCCTTTAATGTACAGAGAAAAAGCTCTAGCCTGACAGACAGGAAAGCAAAATGTTAATTCTGTTCACATGAGGGATAAAAGTTGAGGTTAGACATGAGCATGTAGGCAATTCCTTAATGCACCTCTTAGCCCTCGCATGCTTTAGGTGACAATGTTCTACTTACATTCGTTTGAACATCAGTTGAAGGCCTCCATTAATCATGAACTCTGCTTTCATCAGGATTCTCAATCATGCGAAGGCTTCTTCTATTCATAGTGCTGATTGGATGTATGCACCCAGAATGTATGTGATCAAATTAGTTATATATGTATGTAATATAATCTCTTTTCCAGTAGATACACACAGAGCCATAATTCCATCCCACCAGGCCAAACTTTGTTAGAAGTTGGCCTGTAATGACTCTCCCACAAGGAGGCGAATCATTCAAAACAATGACATTTGTGACAAACAGGATCTCATCAGTTAACCACTCCTCTCTAGAGAAGTCACTGACGTTCACATTACTTGGCCCAGAATACAAAATGAGACTAGTTGTAATGCTGAATTCAAATGTGAGGTTTGTGCAACAGCTCCTGAATATATGTTTGGCTCAGATTTATGGGGAAGAAAACTCATTTCTGATTATTCATTTGCATCAAATTCTCTTCACTGCAACCTACCCATAGGTTACGTTCTACCCCCTTTCCCTCTTCACTTATTCATTTGCTGATCAGATAGTCATGACAAAAAGAAACTCTCTCCTCTCTTCACTCGATCAGAGCAGACTTAAGACTTTATTGTGTAATATGTTTGTTTCACAATTTCACTGGCTTAGTTCCATTTTTGATTTTTCATTCTTACATACACCTCTTATTGTTGGATTGAACTATAGGAAGATGGCGTCGGCGTGTTAAGAGGTGTTTAGCTGAGCTCCGGTACCGTGACTGTTTTTCTTTATCTTATCCTTCCTCCCTTTAATATTTTTGCCTCATTTGGCCTTGAACTATCAAAACTTCAATTTACCTCAGCTCTGGCAGCTCGGGCAGCTTGTGCTACATTGTTTTTTGGAACTTTTGCTGCTTGCTTACATTGTGCGTGTTGCTTACCCCGCCTCCTGCTCCTGCTCCTGCCCTTTGTTGCCTTGACTTATCTCTGTTATTTTGTAAGCAACAACTACTGAGGAGTTTTTGACTACAGCTAAGCAATTAAACTCCACAAACTGAGAACAAACTGAGAGCAAAGAATCTCAACAGAGAAGAGAAAGCTCCAACCACTGAGAATATTTAACAAACAAGCAGATGCACCCTGGCCTTGATAGGCAAGTTACTCTCCTCTCTCTACATGGGCTCCACACCTATCGGAGACATCTGTGACTCGCTCATGCCATTTCGGTGCCTTGCCCCACTGCCTACCTTTTCAGGGTGCCCGGGGACTCGACAGCAGTTGGGATGGTGGCGTGGTTGGAGGTGAAGGAAGAGGAGCTAATGCCCAGCTGACACTGAGGAAGAGGATTGCTCCGGGGGCAGACACCGGAGCCGGAGCTGTTGGGCAGTTGCTGTTCCTTCCTCCCGGCTTCCTCGGGGAAAAGAAGGAGGAGGGGGTGCCAGGAAATCCCTATTCCCAAGCGGGACCCTGACTCCAGGTGGTGTTCGTACAGGAGGACGGCGTCTGTGAGGAGGAAGAGGAGGCCTACCAAAGGAGGAACAGAGCCTCATTTTTGACATAGGACAGCTATGGTCATAACCAGAAGTCAACTTGTCCCCTCAAAGAGGTTAAGAAAATGCCCCATAACCAACAAAAATACCTTCAGCTCAATTCGGCCATTCTTTCTTTTTTTTATAAATAGTTTTTATTAAGTTTCCCTTAAAAAACAGAAAGAAAAACCCAAAATGACGACACACCCGAATGATTTATATATAAAAAAATCTAGCATTACATTGGGACATAAACACTTTGACCTATACTATAACCTGGGAGACAAGTATACTGATATTATAGAACCAGGCAAACCCCATTGATCTCAACCCAACCTTGATCTCAACCCCTACCTACACTACAACATAATCTAACCAACGACATGGACATGGATATGAGCCCCAAGACAAATGAAAACCTGCCTTTTCAATAGGAATACCCAGAATTAAACTCAGAAAACAACTCAGAACTAAACCTAGAAAACAACAATATAAACTTAGACAAAACAAATGACTCCTCAACTAGTAAGGATAACCTTTTATCCTTTTTTGAGGAAATGCCTTGACTGGAATATCTATTGGAAAGTGAAAAAAGAACCATAGAAGAATACAATAAATGCAGGGAAACAATCGAGCAACAACTAAAGGCTCTAACTGGCTTGGAAGAAGAATCCCTTAAATCTGAGGAAGCCCACACTCTCGATTAACCCCGATGAAGAACCAACAGAGCTAACAGAGAACGAGAATCCACAATTTGCAATGCTATTTGACATGCTTAAAAAACAACATGATCTAATAAGCACCATCAACGCAAACATTGACATAATTTGCTGGACTATCAAAGAAGTGCTCCTGCAAGCTGCACCCCCCCTTAAAATTAATGAGCCTTCAGACAGAGGCCCAGGCTGTCCTGACAGAGCTCTTTCCGGTGATGGTTCTAACCGGAACCAAAACACTCCTCAACTAGACAACAAGTCTAAAAAGAATAATAATAATAAAATTCCAAAAAATAAGATCAAGAAAAGAAGAGGGAGGGCAAGAAATGTCCCCAACCGGAAGTTGGAAACACAACTAGTCAAAACCAGGAAGGCTGTAAACTTTAATTTCAAGAGAATGTTTAGCGTCCTAGACAACCGTTCAACAACCGCTACACCCTCAGGCTTAACAAGAAAGGCCATAGGATCCACCAAGAACAAAGGAAAGGGAGGCAAGCTGTTTATTAAACCTAATGAACCTATTTCATCAGCAACCCACACTCAACCAGACAACACCAACTTAGTAAGCTCTATGGAGGGAAATCAAACATCAGAGAAGAAGGATGAGGGCAGCAATAGTAACAACATGCCCCACCTAGACAAAAAGATGGATAACCATTCCTCACTTGCCTCCCAAATACACCCTAACATACCATCTTTGGTCCTTAAAAGATCACAATTGGCATTCGTAAATTATCCTAAACCATCCTACTCCATTTCCCAATTCAGCAGAAAATGCCATCTCATCCAACAGCTTACAGCCACAGGAATATCCTTCATTAAAACAGAGGACATAGAAAATATTCAATATCTATTCTATAACTACGTGACGACCAGGGCACTCATAACCTTTAGAGATGCCAATACAGTAGCAAGGCTATACAAATTAAAGAACCGATTCTCCCAAATAAATATTGAGGTAACAAGAGTCTTTCCCCATCTGGCCCCATATCCTCTAATTCCCAACAGGCCACCTCTTATAAAAGATATTTCACTACCAGCTCCTGATAGGAGCCAACAGCCGGTTGAGAATGAGAATCTGACTCATTTGGATGAACCACGTGCTGATCCCGAAACCCACCAAGCCCCGTATGACATCTCAAATAATATTCTAACGGATGATATGAAGGAATCTAATCTTATTGATACATTCAGTAAACTACCACTCTCCGACAAGTCGCTCATCATGAGTAGACTGAACTCACTCCAATCCTTCTCCGGCTATGGTGCTGACCTGAATAATCCCCCAACTTCAAATATTACTGTTAATAACCAGGACATAGGGGAAAATTGGAACCATCTCAATGGAATGGACAACACCAGAACATCTATTGGACATAATCAATCTAATTTCCCCCGTATAACTAATACTTGACCCACTGCAGACTCAATCAAAGTTACGTCCTGGAATGTCGCAGGATGGTCTAACAAGATGCAGGATGAGGATTTTTTTAAATTTCTACAATCATCTGATATTATCCTTGTCCAGGAAACATAGGTATCTGAGGAAGGTGGCATAAACCTACAAGGTAGGTTTACTCCATCCCAGCAACAAAATTTAGGAAGTTTGGGAGACCTTCAGGTGGCCTTGCCGTGTTAATCTCAACAACACTCAATGTTGGTATATCCCAATTTTGCCCACTAAATACTTCCAACTTGCTAGTGTTAGCAGTCACTGGAATTGTCCCTGAACCATTATATATCATCTGCACTTATATCCCTCCAGCAAGATCTGGCTCCAAGAAACACGAGACCTGAGATAACCTAAACCACATTATGGAGGAATTAGAAACTCAATCTCCTAATCCATGGGTGATCATCGGAGGTGACTTTAATGCCAGAATTGGCCCTACTCCCCTCAACAATACAATTTTTGGTCTAAGCATAGTCGATGTACCTGAGCTTTCCTCAAGGGTAGCACTGGATAAGACAACCAATGCTGCTGGGAAGCATCTATGTGAGCTGATAATAAAAAACAACCTTCAACTTTGCAACGGACATGGCCTTGGAGATCCAGATGGATATTATACATTCACTTCCTCTAAAGGCCGAGCCAGTACCATAGACTATTTTATGGCCACCAGACCTGTTCCAATACTCAGCGACTCATTGAAAATAACCCCCAACCCGAAAATGATCATAACCCCGTGCAGATGACTATCCTAACCCTTGGCTCCCTGATTAGGTCTTGCAATGCTGATGGTTCTAACTACCTAATCACCGGAGGCAAGCGACTAAGGTGGAATGACCAGCTCCAATATAGAATTACTGAAACCTTGGAAACTTCTGACTTTGTTAAACTAAGGGAAAATATCCTGGCCCAGCATGATAAGATCATAAGATCATATGAAACCCTCTTATCCTACTTAAAACCATACCTTATAACATCCTCCAATTCTAAACTACTTAAATTCAGACCAAAGACCTGGTTTGATGAGGACTGTCACAAGGCCAAGAAAGGGCTAGAGAAGGCTCTGAAAACCTTAAAATCAACAGCCAATAAAGATAATAACCAAACACATTTATATATAGCTGGGCTAAGAAGCAATTATAAAACACTACTCAATGAAAAGAAACATAATTATCATACAACCCAATGGAAAGAACTGGCCCACGCTGCCATGCAGAAGGACACACAAAAGTTCTGGTACATTATTGCACGAGCAACCAGAACAGCAAATCACTCCCTAGAAGCATCAATTCAAAGTAACGTATGGGAGGAATACTTTACAAATATGTACAGTTACAAAACAACTTTGCACCTCTGTCTACACTGTCCCCAAATCAATGCCCTCCCAGAGTGGCCAGCGGTCACCCTCGATCAGGTCAAAAAAATCATGGCGAAACAATCAATAAATAAGGCACCTGGAGAAGATATGATCCCCATGGAACTGCTAAATGTAAAATCAGACTACTGGATACCTATTCTGGCCAAGCTGTTCACACATGTAAAACAAAACAGGATCCATCCCTGAGGGATGGAGATCAAGCATTATTGCCCCTATACATAAAAAAGGGACAACAAAAACCCCGCTAACTATAGGCCAATCACTCTCCTGAACATTACCTCTAAACTGTATGCACGTACTCTATTGGAACGCCTAGAAGATTGGTCTGAGAGCCATGACCTAATATCTGAAACCCAAGCCGGCTTCCGAAAGGGAAAATCCACCATTGATCTATGCTTTGTATTAAATTTCTTGATCCGTAAATACACCCAAAATATGAAGCAAAAACTTTATGCCTCTTTTATTGACCTAAAATCAGCCTTTGACTCAATCCCAAGAGACCTGCTCTGGACAAAACTGGAGAAGGCAGGCATTGACCCTCGTCTGCTGTATCCGATTAGGGCCCTATATACCAATACCTCGACACAGGTCAAAGTTGATATGGCAGGCCATTTCACACCAAAAATAAATACCTACACTGGTGTCAAACAGGGCTGTATCCTAGCACCTTTTTATTCAACTTCTATATCAATGATATTGTCAAGGAGTTACAGGGCCTACAATGCGCCCCGGTCACTATTCTGGACCAGAAGCTTTCCCTGCTAATGTATGCCGACGATATCATTCTCCTGTCAAGAACTCAGGTAGGGCTGAGACGGTTGTTGGCTGGATTCTCAACATATTGTAAACAAAACGCTCTTACAATAAATTACAGCAAAACCCAGGTTATGGTCTTTGGTAGGCGCCCCAAAACACACTCTTGGTGCCTAGATGAACATGTAATAAAACAAGTCAAATCCTTTAAATACCTAGGAATTTTCTTTTCCGAATCAGCCACCTGGAAACAACAGATGAGTAACATCAAAACTCAAGCTTACAGATCAGCCAAAGCAACACTGAGCTTTGCTGCCAAACAAGGTGGTAATCTGATTAATCCCGCCCTAACTGTTTTAAAAGACAAAACCCTGGCGCAATTTCTTTATGGGGCAGAAATCTGGGGCATACCTAGTGCCCTAGGTCTAGAAGTGCCTCAAAATTACTTCCTAAGGGCACTATTAGGCCTCCCTAAAGACACTCCAACTGCCATGATCCGCCTTGAAACCTCTGTCCCAACCCTAGAAAGCCAAATAGATAAAAGGATCTTGTGCTATTTGCTTAAAATCCAAGAAATGCCAACTGCTAGATTACCAAAACAATGTCTCTTGGAACTTAACAATGGTCTACCTGTTAACAATTGGGTCCACAAGGCAGCACAACTGGCCATTAAATATGGTCTCTCAGTTAGTGAGCTGGCAAAGCTAGACCACCCCACAAAGAAGACAAAAATAAACAAGACAATATTAGAAGTCACTACACTTACAGACCTCCAGGCTGCCTGTGACTCCCCCGTGTGCCCCCTATACTACAGCCTTAGACAACCCACTGGCTACCCAGACTACCTTGACAGCCTGACCTTTGTCCAGCTCCGACGAGCCTTCACAGAGCTCAGACTAAATATGTTTGATTCAGCTGAAAGGGATGGGAGGCTTAAAAAAGTCCCCAAGATTGAACGAATATGTATTGCTGGTTGCCCCTACCCAGAGGACCTGGTACATCACAAAGATCCTAATGTGCTGCCCCCTACACAAAGATCCTAGGGAGCGCTCTAATCTTGGATACAGATTACTGGACAACAAAATCTTTTGCTGAATCCTCAGGAGATACTACTCTACCTCCTATTATGGATACAAATTTAAATGTGACTCACCTGTATAAGCACTGTAACCTATTTATATGTATTGTTTTGTGTGTGCGCTCTTTTTTATTTTGGACTTGCAACAGCCTTTGGTCAAAAGCAATAAATTTTATTATTACTATTATTGTTGTTGGATTGCATCATTATTAGATCACATCATTTCATTGATGGGAAAACCTCTTAAAAGCTCCAATATTACCGTTCTTCAACTATTTTTTGGGAAGTGATCATTCCACTGCAGTTCCAATATTCCAGAGGCCATGAGAGTGGTTCTCCTCTTCTTCCTATCCCCAAAAAGTATGAAGTCACTCTAATTCTGGTGTCCAGACAAAAAGAACATCACGGTGTACAGGAATAGTATTGCTTTTACTAAATTTTTTGGTTTTCCTTTTCAAAAATATTTGGCTGCAATTGAGCAATTGCACTACCGTGGTAATTCATAACTGTGCAATTAAAGCAGTCCAACAACAATAGGTGTACAGTAGGCTTGTTTGATCAAGGAAAAAATGGTTCAAAACTCATTTCTGATGTACGGGGCACTAGCGATTCTTTTCCTAAATAATTTCTGAAATTTTCTGAAAAAAATCGGAATTTTCTGAATTTTCTGAAATTTCTGAATCGCTTCGTTAATGGTGGCCATGATTGCACAATACATGAAACCCTGCAAATGGGACAAAGTACCAAAGTACCAAAGTACCACGTGTAAGCCCAAGGAGAGGAAAGAGTCCTTCCAAAGCTTTATTGTGCGGATTCCCAAGAATAGGAATAGATTAGTAAATTTTTAATTTCCCAAAAGTACCATGTGTAAGCCCAAGGAGAGGAAAGGGGCCTTCCAAAGTTTTATTGTGTTGATTAGATTGGATTATCAGATTTCTAGTTTCCCAAAGTACAACTTGTAAACCCAAGGAGAGGAGGGGGTCTTTCCAAAGCTTTTGTTGATTCCCAAGAATATGATTGGATTAGTTGATTTCTAGTTTCCCAAAGTACTACGTGTAAGCCCAAGGAGAGGAAAGGGGCCTCCAAACATTTTTGTGTTGTTCCCCAAGAAAAAGATTAGGTTACTAGATTTCTAGTTTCCTAAAGTACAATGAGTAACCCCAGGCAGACAAAGGGGCCTCCAAACTTTTGTGTATTTTCCCAAAGAAATTATTATCAGCAAAGGGGAATTCTGGTTTTCCAAAGCACAGAAGTCAAACCCTAGGAGAAAAAAGCCCTTAAAAGTTGTTTTCCCTGCTTCAGGAAGGGAATTAACAGCAAAGGAGAAATTGTTCCCAACCCAGTCCTTCCCTTGCAAAGCGGTGGCATGGCACCTTTCCTACCCAAGCAGCCTGCCCTAGTCCCTCTGCCTTCACGTCCCCAGCTCACAGTGAGCCCACGAGGCTCATTTTAAAGGGTAATGGCTGCCGTGCTGAAATTCTGCCCCTCCCGAGGTGGTTTCCTCTCACTGGCTGGAGGAAAGCATCCCAGCATCCAAGCAGCTGCTTGCCTCCAAAGCTGATTCATTTCAAATTCACTTCCTGGATTGGAAAAAAAGAGATGGCGACAGTGTTTTCAAAAGGGCAAGGATACTTCCGGTTTCTCTAATCACTTCGAAATCGCTTCAAAACTGGATTAATTCCGATTTCAATCCGAATTACGAGGATTCCGATCGAACCTACCCATGCCTAGTGTACAGACGAAAGATGACTTCTGTTGTGACTGCAGCACAGTGCTCATACCTCTAAAGCAGGCACGGGCAAACTTTGGCCCTTCAGGTGTTTTGGACTTCAACTCCCAAAAATCCCAGCCAATTCTGGCTGTTAGGAATTGTGGGAGTTAAAGTCCAAAACACCTGGAAGGCTGAAGTTTGCCTATGCCTGCTCTAAATGGAAACTTGAGAAGAATGAATGGAAAGGAAGCTAAGTGGATATTTGATCTGCCAACATGTTTGAGATGTGAAAGATGTTGCAAAGCACAGTAAACAGAGTTTTCATTGGGTTGTCAGAGGGAGAGTAATAAATGATTTTATTATCTGAAGAAGTTAAGACCTGGTGATATGAATGAAGCAATACTGCTATATCAGTTTTACATTTGTCTCCTCTGTGGTGATGGCGGCTTCTTTTTTATTTTTTGAAATTCACTGTTCTCACATACTTCATAGAAAAGAACTCAGTGCATTTGTTGTTCTATATATCCAATATAAACCTAAGGCAAATGGTTTGATTGACTACTTGAACATAATTTGGTGATTAGCGAAACATATTGTGCAAAAGAACATGGAGAGAATGCAGGGTAAAGGCAAGGAACAAAATGAAGCATTAACACATGGCCCATTCACAGAAGCAGCTGATTAGTGCACCCCCTCCCCAAAATGCCAATAGCACTACAATTCCATTTTAACTGCCATGCCTGCATCCTATGCAACCCTGAGGTTTGCAATTTGGTCAGAAGCACTAGAGCAGTGGTTCTCAACCTGTGAGTCCACAGATGTTTTAGCCTGCAATTCCCAGAAATCCCAGACAGTTTACCAGCTGTTAGAATTTCGGGGATTTGAAGGTAAAAACATCTGGGGACCCATAGGTTGAGAACCACTGCACTAGAGGATCTCATTGGCTGATTATCCTAAATGCATTTCCCTAAACTACAAATCCCAGGAATCTGTGGAAAATTGAAAGTAGATCCACAGTTTCTTGGAATCACCTGAACTGTTTACAAGGGCCTTGAGCCACAGGACAAAATTTGGAGTATCCTGTAACTTTCAGCCACTCAGATCTGGTTTAGAGGCCCTTTGCATTAACTAATCAGTGTAGATGGACCCCACTGCCTCTTCTCTCTCTCTTTTGTAAATGGTAGGGACTAAGGGTGTGCGAGACACCAAAAAAGTGCTGTTTTTGGTTCAATTGTTGGCTACTTCCTGTTTCATTTACTGGGAAATTCCTGTAATAGAAGGGGGAAAATACCATTCCATGATCCAACAGTTGGAAGTTCCATTGCCGTTCCTGGGAGTTCTGGCCCACTGGCAACAATGAGGGAAATTGTGAGGCTTTTCTTTCTGTCATTTTTATGGCTGTCAGGATGAAAAGGCGCATACTTGGAGAAAACATTTAGGACTGCAAGCCCCCTAAGTTTCAGAATGTTTGGGTCATCCACTGATTTTTTGGAATTTTTTTAAAGTTTCTACAAATAAAATGTCTTTAAAAAAACAAAAGAAGTATCCCTTGGATTTTATCCACAGTGACAGAACAGGAATAGGGCATCATTCCCACCAACTTTCGAAAGATCTACTCATCTACAGATTTTTAGGAAATTTTAAATGTTTAACAAATAAACCAATTATAATACTGTTCCTATAGCTTTTGTATTTATTATTTCTTTCTACGTGGTTGTCAAGAATACATAATGATGATGCCATCATTCACAGGCACACAAACAGCATGTCCCATAGAAGAAAAATACTAGGGGGTTTTTTGGCATAAGGAAGGCTGCTGGACTTGTGCAGGAGTAAACACAAGTCAGAAGGAATGAATAGCAGAGAGTCAATGAGGTGAACTAGAGGAAAGGGCTTTTTTGAGTAATTTTTAATTTGGCGAGCGGGAGGAGGAAGGCCGTAGCCAGTATGTGTGTGTGTATGTTAAAAGTTTAACCCTGCCCTGAAATGTGTCAGGTTAAAAAAGAAACCAGGTATACTCATAACTTGATTATCCAATTAAAATTCTTCAGTAAACCAGGTTTTTAGGGGGGGGGGGTTAGAACCCTTAACACCCCCCGGCTACAGCCCTGACTGCTGGTGCAGAACAGAGAACAGAAACCAAAAGCTAGGGATGGGGAGGAGTTGAAATTGAAATAATATTTTCCTCATGGAAAATATCAGACTATTCCTCCCTTCCCTAAACTTATCTTACACACAGTCAAGTTAGAGCAAAAAAGATAAAAATTATTTAAACAAATATACAAAAAATGCCCCTTTAAAAGTCACCCCTCAGCACACACACACCCAGACTTCTGTAGCAAAATTAGTAAAATGAAAAAGGACTATAAGGAAGATATTAACTAAGAAAATAAGGAAGATATTAACTAAATAATATATTGTAATGCAGAATAAAAAGATTGTAATTCTCAAAAAAGTAAATCCTAAGCAATAAAAATATTTATTTTTTAAAAAGTGATCCTAAGCAGCAACGGCACTCAGATAGAACATGGAGCTAGCTAGCACATGATATCTCTCTCAAATGTCAGGATGTTACAGAAAAGAAAGATCTTTCGGAGAGGCCTTGCTCTCGGTCCCACCACTTTCACAGTCGCTTTTGGTGGGGACACGAGACAGAGCCTTTGTTGTGGTGGCCCCTGGCTATGGAACTTGCGCCCGAATGAAATTATAACTGCCCCCTCTCTCCTGACCTTTAGAAAGCTGGTAAAATCTTGGTTGTGGAATGAGGAATTTGCAGAGTGATAGTTGAGACCAGCTATTGACTAAAGTTATTGATCACAATATGCGGACTGAGTTGGGCATGATTTTATCTTGGGGAATGGTTTATATGCATTTATCTGATATGTAGTTTTAATGGATTGTTACTCTATGATGTTTTATAATGTTTTTAATGTTGCATTGAATTTTTGCTGTTAGCTGGTCTAAGTCCCTCTACAGAGGTGGAGAAGATTGGAATATAAAAGTTTTAAATAAATAAAAAATAAATTAAAATGGAGCCATTTTCCTTGTTTATATAGATCAGCTTTGCAAAACAACACGTGATCCACTTCTTTTTTCAGTCATCTTATTTTTTTTTGTAGAATTTACAATTATGTAGACATATCCACATTTTTTATTTCCACATATTTTATTTTTTTTCACCCGTGTTCCCCCTCTCCAGAGCTATATCTTCTTCAAAAATCCCACCAGAAGTTCAATCATTTGTGTGAAAGAATCCCTTTCTTCTTCTGATTGGCTATGGCACGGCTAACAGCAAGGAAAACCGTGCATGGCTGCTTTTGTCAATCATGGAGCAGCCGAATCCCCCAAATGGAGCCAAAAGACCCAGGGCCACATGGTCTGTTCTGGCTGAGCTTTCGACTGCCCCCTACCTGATCCGTTTTCAGTGGTGTAGGTGCCAGATTGCTGAATTTCCCAAAAGCCCATATTGCAAAATGGAATCGTGCATTTCTCTATTAGGGGCAGAGATGAAAACATTTTAATTGCAGACTGCCAAAAATGTAGTTCACATTTAGTTCTAATAAGAAACAGGGAGTCATACAAACCATCTTTTCCAGGCAGATTATTAAACCCGAATAAACTTTTTGATTGGGAGAATGGAATAGACAGATCCCCCCCCCCAAGATAGAAAGAAAGCATAAAGATTTTACAATTTGAAATTATATATTTTTAAATGAAAAATAAGACAGTTGTTATAAAGTATGTATTGGAAAAGATGTCTAGAAGGACAGGAAGAGAAAGACCTCTGGGCCAATCACACTACAGTGTTATAAAATTATATATTAAACTGCCATCCTATGAAAGCCTGGAACATGCAGTTTAGGGAGGGGCATTTAGAATTCTTGTCCAGAGGACTCTTGGGCCTCACCAAACTATAAACCCCAGGATTCAACAGGATGCTGTTATGGTATTTAAAGTGGAGTAGAGTTCTATAACATTATAGTGTGATAGAGTCCTGTGTTTTGAGGTGAATTGAAGGAAGCTGAAAGGATATACACCATTTTATGTTTAAACTTCCTGTGCAGACTAGGTTAAGTAAAGATAAAGTTTCTCCTGACAGTAAGTCTAGATGTGTCTGACCCTGGGAGGTGGAGCTCAACACTATTTCTAAGCTGAAGAGCCAGCATTGTCCGTAGCCGCCTCCAAGGTCATGTGGCCAGCACGACCTTCCCATAGAACCGGTACCAATTGATCTACTCACATTTGCATGTTTTCGAATTGCTAAGTTGGCAGAAGCAGGACCTAACAGCAGGAGTTCACCCCCCTCCCTGGATTTGAAACACCACCCTTTCGGTCAGCAAGTTCAGCAGCTCAGCAGCTTAATCCACTGCACCATCAGGGGGCCCACTAGTGCAGACTAAATTAGATATGAACTAATTATTAGGCATGTTTTAGAACCCAAAAAATAGGGAATCAAAAATCTAATGGGGGATTTTTTGATTAGTAATAGGAAGACTTACAAAAAATTTTCCAAAAATTTCTAAAATGTTACTTAATTACTAACGAAATTCGTTAGTAGTTCGTATGCCAGCGCATGCGCATTCCAGATGGTTTTGGCCTACAACTCCCAGAAATCCTAACAGCTGGTAAATTGGCTGGGATTTCTGGGAGTTGTAGGCCAAAAACTTGAATAAATCACACTGAATTCTAGATGGGACTCTCCAAATAGGAAGGAGGGAGGGAAGGAGGGAGGAGGGAGTGGGTATTCTATTCTTGGAAGCAGCAAAAGAAAGGAGGAGGAGCCCCCTCGCTCCTCGCTGCCTCTCTCTCACCCGATCCCGAGGGAGCGAGGGCCCAAGTGTGCCCAGGCTGGTCATATACCTACATTCTATGCACATGCAATAATACAGCAGTAATAACATTGGTATAAGAAGAGGTAAAATTCAATCCGAAGTATTCTGACGGGTCCCTGCCTCATGCGGTGCAAACGGGCTCTTCTCTGTGAGCCCGGAAATTAGCGGGAAAAGCCAGCGTTTTCTGCTTGGGTGCACACACATACATATTCTTTGGGGGGATTTGCTGCAGAATCTTCTCTATGAGCCCGGATTCTGCAGCAAATCCCACCCCAAGAATATGTATGTGTGCTCCCAAGCAGAAAACGCTGGCTTGTCCCGGGCTAATTTCCCGGGCTAATAAGAGAAGAGCCCGTTTGCACCGCATGAGGAGAGACCAGTCAGAATACTCGGTTTTGAATTTTACCTCTTGTTATTGTTATTACTGCTGTATTATTGCATGTGCATGGAATGCAGGTATGACCAGTTGGATTACTTATAATATTAGGCACTTACAGTAGCATTCATTCTATTATACATTAGGTTGGTTTCTCACCCCAATACTCTTTGATGCTTTAGATCCTGGCAGGGCAGGAGAGGCAGGGTTCCTGGTTGGCGTTCCAGGTGCGGAAATACTCGAAAGTAGCATTTCTTACGAATTTCTTACGAAACGAATCATTTTCATAACTTTTTTCTCATGCCTACTAATTATAATATCTGATCCTAGTGTGGTACATCCCATTCCTGAAGCAATTTGCATATTTGAATAATGGATAAAATGCATTGCCCATTATTTGCTATAGTTCCTCTAACTGAAACACACATGACTTCTCAAATTAGAGAATTGTGCTACAAATTTTGGTCTCGCTTTTCCTAATTGCTGGCAGTTTTCCTTTTATAAAAAACTGATTCTCGAAACTGGAACAATAATCCATCAGATCATCCATAGTGGTTTGAGTGTTGGACCATAATCCAGAGAGACTAAGGTCCTAATCCTGCTCAACCATGCAAGTCCACTGGATGCCCTTGGGCAATTCACGTTCTTTCACCGTCCGAGGAAGGCAAAGGCAAGTCTCCTCCGAACGAATCTTGCCAAGAAATCCTTATAAGAGGAGTAACATACATTTCTTATACTTTTAAAATACATTGGTAATGTATTTAACAATATGAAACTAAAGATTAGCAGTAGAATAGCAAATTTGTTTTTGTGGTTCTGTATTCCTCTACAGACACTGTATGTTCACATAACAGAAAACACTGTCATTAATTAGTAATGCCTAATTGAATACAATCAAAACAGTTCCTGGGACTTATGCAAGTATCCTGACAATTAAAGAACTTTTCCAGTAATGAATGCACTGGGTTTCAGTTCTAATCCTTATTTATGCAGTTAGAATTCAATTCCTCAATCATAAGTCTCATTTGAATTAATCCCGTGTAAGCCCCTGTTTTAACTGCATATCTCATAGACATCTATTTAAAATTGAAGGCAAAAAAGCACAATTCAAAAGACGTATCCCTTAAGCCTTTTTTTTGAAACAAATAAAATAAGTAAACAGTCTGAAATATCCTACTGAGAGGAAAGACCGGAAACATTGTCTCTCTTATTCGTAGTTACGATCTTTGCATTTTTACCAGGAGTAAAGGAAGTCACTTGGACCATGATAGCTAATTCTAATTTGTGTATGTATGAACATATTGTGAAAAGACTAATCTCCATTCAGTTTTTAAAAGCAGAAGTATAATTGTCACTTTGCCACAGCCAAACACCAAAGCAAGGGTGGGCAACAAGTGAAAATGCCAGGTTTAAATATTGATTCTGTGTGTAACCTTCACAATTCTTGGGAAACCTAAACAGTTTCAAATGTTGTCTGGCAGATAGTTATGCTGGATGGCTTTTGTGATCTCTTCCAACTCTATAATTCTATTAATTTCTTATATTTCTCATCCTACTTTTACTACAGCTCCTAAACTCTATCAGCCACCAATGTTTTTGAATGACAACGTAACAAGCTGCTAATTACGGGGAAAATTTAGCTGTTGCTGTCAACCACCTTTTACAAGCCCTCTTGAACAGCAGACCAGGCTCAAAAGGCTTAAATATAAATGGCCTACCAGCATTCCATCCAAAAGCCATGCTAAGCCCGAACTCTTCTCTGCACAAAGGAGGGAATGGAGTGAAAGTTATAGAATGTGGCTCTCATGGTAGTACAAGTTTATTTATTTATTTATCTATTTATTATTTCGACTTATATACCACCCTTCCCGAAAAGGCTCAGGGTGGTTCACAGCAATGAACAACAAAACACAACATACTTGAAAACATAATAAAAACCGATTAAGACCAGAGTAGGGGTTACAGTTTAGAGATTGAATGCCTGACGGAACAGGTTGGTCTTACAGGCCCTCCGAAAAGCCTGTAGATCAGTTATTGCTCATGCCTCCTCCAGGAATATGAAAAAGGAGAGAATTAATGTCTCCATAAATGCATCCATTTGAAAAACGCACACAAACATACATATTGGCCAGCATTCTTTTCTATATTTATGATGTTGCAAGTTGGATTTATGACATCAAAATTATTGGAATTCATATTTACACTCATTGTACCATTACAATGGCTGAAAGCGCTCCTTCTCCCAGCCTACTTTGAAGTGAGACACCTCCCTACAAATATTTTCAAGGCTCTGGAGAGAGGGATGCTCACTACTACCAGCAATCTCCTGGCAGTAAGGCATGGTGTAAGAAGCAGCTTGGACAAAGCTCCAAACAGGTCCCTGCCAATGCTCCACTACTGTGAGAAACTGCCCGGTTTCACAGCTACATTGTGGGGAGTAGCATTAAGAGACACAGCTATGATGGTGGCAGACCATAATCATATCTAGGTTTGGGTTGTTGTAGGTTTTTTGGGTTGTGTGGCCTTTTTCTAGAAGCATTCTGTCCTGACGTTTTGCCTGCATCTGTGGCAGGCATCCTCAGAGGTTGTGAGGTCTTCACAACCTCTGAGGATGCCTACCATAGATGCAGGTGAAACGTCAGGACAGAATACTTCTAGAACAAGGTCATAAAACCCAAAAAACCTACAACAACCCAGTGATTCTGGCCATGAAAGCCTTTGCCAATATCTAGGTTTTCTTGTAAAGTACCTCAGCCATGTTTTAAAAATAATTGTAAGCATAGAATAGACCTGGAGATGCAAAAAAGAGGAAATCCATCAACACCTCTATACAGGAAGGTACAAAGCCTTGCACTTCATTCCTTATTCGGTGTTCAATATTTTGCTATAATACATTAAAGAACTTAATTGTATTTAATTGATGGATGGAAGACCCACAACACTACAAAAATATTCCTACACAAAAAGAAATATTTGCCTTGGAGTGTACATAAGTTAGTAATGATTTGAATACATATAACAATTGTTAGTTACAAGTAGGGATGTTACTTACAAACTTGTTTCTTCAATCATAAGGCTGTCTCGAAGCTACCTTTGTCACAACTGCATTCAATAACATGTTGCCCATTTTATTGCTGTTATCCACCCCGAGCCTGCAGGGAGGAGCGGAATACAAGATTGAACAATAAATAAATAAATAAATAAATAAATAAATAAATAAATAAATAAATAAATAAATAAATAAATAAATAAATAAATAAGACAGAAGTAGTTGCCAGGGTCTGAGATGAAGGGACATGACACACACAAAGCACATGAAACACACAAAGTTATTTTGCTGCAGGAGGAATTAAATTCCATAAGCACTTCTCATCTCTGGTAATAAAATAACAATTAAATAACCAACACTGCATGTTGCCTTTTCATGACTTCCCAGACAAATGGTGTGCCTGAGGTGACTGCCACATGCCAAATGGTGGGATTGGTGCTGTTCATTGCTGAGGAAAGAATTATTTTTTTTCCTGGGGGATAATGCTGCTTACATGCTGGGACAATGTGATATATTCACAGCAAAAGCCACCAGCCCTACAGCAGACAATGCCTTGGAACTGGCCCAGTAATTAAGTGACACCAGTAGGACTTATTGCATTGCAAGCAGATTGTTTGTTATATTTGAGAAGTTCTGTAGACCCCAGAAGTGGGAGCACTTTTGTCTTTTTCCACATGGACTTTATTGCATGAAGCTGCTATTCAATCCACATACCAGCAGGAACATACATCTGCAGTTACATAATTGCACAGACATTCTTATTTCCACATAACCTCCTAACACCACCCTGTACTTCCACTGCTCTGTAATTTCTTTAAAAATATAATTGTATAGCAATTTCACAATTCCAGCTAGGCTTAATGAAATATTCAAATAAAACAGGGGGGGGGGGGGGGTGGAAGGTGAAGAGAACATAACCCTGTGATGTCACTTAGGGTGCTTCCACACATCACTAAAATCTATGCCAAAACAGGTTCAAGTAACCCACTTCGGCGTGGGTTCTAGTCTTCCCCTTCCCACAACCTCAGGCTTTTCCTTCCAGGCTGGCTACATGCTATCCTAATTGAAATCAGGATAGCATGAAGCCACCCCGAAGCCCCTGATTTACCCCCTAAAACTTACTGAAAAGGGTTCCTGGTCATCATGAAACCTCCTGATATCATCTTTGTGGCATGAGAAAATGATGCCTGAGGAGATGGGAAGGATGAGGAGGAAAATTCTTCTATGCCTTCGTCTCCTCATATGTCATTTTCTCATGCCACAAGGATGCGAAGAGAGGCTCCATGATGACCAGAGACCCTTTTCAGTATGTTGTAGGGGGTAAATCAGAGGTTGGGGGGGAGGAGCATCCTCCTGCAACTTTTTGAGCTAAGAAGACCAAAAGTGCAGAATAGCTTTGTAGATTGATCTCTAGGAATTTACTTTTACCAGACGTCTTTGGGATACCTCCAGTAAAGCTGAGACAGGTCCTGCATTTTGAGCCTGTCTAGATTGGCCATTCATTGTTAGCATCCTGGCATAGAAACAAAATGGTGCCATCACACCAGGTAGATGAGGGAATATGGCACAATTGGCAGCTACTGCTTAGTTTTTCCCATGAATAGCATTGGATGGATTTAACATGGTGAGGAGGGAGACTGGCACCAAGATATACGTGGCTTCATAAAGTTTACTACGCCTGTCTGATAGAGTCA
This sequence comes from Anolis apletophallus, assembly GCA_030556195.1. Taxonomy (NCBI): domain Eukaryota; kingdom Metazoa; phylum Chordata; class Lepidosauria; order Squamata; family Anolidae; genus Anolis; species Anolis apletophallus. The sequence goes on from JARBWK010000002.1 coordinate 153,241,713, forward strand.
GCTAGTTCACGCCCAGCTCAACTTTTTAGAACAATTCGGTCCTTGACAACAATCTCAACTGTCCCAAACGATAGGGGTTTGGCTCCAACAGCTGAGGCTTTTCAGAACTTCTTTACTGACAAGATTTCGAGTCTCTGCCGGGACATTCCAGCCACGGTTGATACAGTGAGCGGCTCGAGACCCCGCCGCCACTCGGCGGGCCCACCTTCACCCGTTTCCAACTGCTGGACGCAGCAGCTGTTGATAAGTTACTGTCTGCAGCTAGGCCAACTACTTGCTCCCTCGACCCGTGCCCTTCCTGGCTTATTAGATCTTGCCGGGAAGGGCTACGGCCCCCTGGGCACGATCATAAATAGCTCCTTGAGCAAGGAGTCTTCCCGGGGGATTGAAAGAGGCTTTGGTAAGACCGCTGCTGAAGAAGCCGAATTTAGACCCTTAGGCTCCCTCAATTACAGGCCGGTGTCCAATTTGCCCTTCCTGGGCAAAGTAATTGAAGGGCAGCAGCGGATCAGCTGCAGCAGTTCTTAGATGACACAGCTGGACTTGATCCCTACCAGTCCGGCTTCCGTGGGCATGGGACGGAGACCGTGCTTGTCGCCATTACAGACCAACCGCGCCAGCTGGACCAGGGCGGGTCCGCCCTGCTTGTCTTGTTAGACCTGACAGCAGCATTTGATCTGATTGATCATGCATTGTTGACCCACCGTCTAGCCGGCGCCGAGTCGGGGACCGCACTTCAATGGGTGGCCTCCTTCCTCCGGGGGCGGGGACAGCGTGTGGAGGGGGCGGGGAGGTCTCGGGAGGGCCCCACTTAACTGTGGGGTCCCCCAGGGGCCATCCTCTCCCCCTTGTTATTCAACGTTTATATGCGCCCCTGGCCCAGCTGGCCCGCGACTTTGGTCTGGAGTGTTATCAGTATGCGGATGACACCCAGCTTCTGCTGAGAATGGACGGCAGGCCGGATACCGTACCGATTGTTTCCATCGATGCCTGGAAGCCGTGACTGGTTGGCTGCGCGCCAGCCGGCTGAAGGTGAATCCGTCGAAGACGGAGATCCTGTGGCCCGGTCGCCCTGGGCTGGGTGGGTGCCGGTTGCCTACCCTGGATGGCGAGCAGCAGCCCGTCATCATCGGTTAAGAGCTTGGGTGTTCAGCTGGACTCCCTGCTGACCATGGAGGCCCAGGTCTCCGCGGTCTGCAGGGGTCCTTCTATCACCTGCGTCAGGCTAGGCGACTGGCACCCTACCTGTCGAGGAACGACCTGGCGACGGTAATCCAAGCGGCGGTCATCTCGAGACTGGACTACTGTAACGCCCTCTACGTTGGCCTTCCCTTGTCGACACTCCGGAAACTCAAGCTAGTGCAGAATGCCGCGGCACGCCTGCTGACGGGCTCGTCAGTGAGGGACCACATCACGCCTATTCTTCGGCAACTGCACTGGCTTCCTATCAGTACCGAATTGTCTTCAAGGTATTGGTATTGACCTTTAAGGCACTTCACGGCCTAGGGCCCTGCGTACCTGAGGACCGCCTTACCCGTATTTGCCCCGAGATCACTGCGGTCAGGCGAACGGGAATTTGTTGACCATACCATCAGTCCGCTCCTGCCATCTATCCAAACCCGACAGAGAGCTTTCTCAGCGGCAGCTCCAGCGCTGTGGAACTCTCTGCCTGATAGAGTCGAACCATCTCGGAATTAATCCCCTTAGAAGGGCTTGTAAGACCGCTCTTTTTGAGCTAGCATTTACCTAAGCCTGATTGGATGATATGTGTATACCCTTGTATACTTTTTGTATATCTCCTGTACCTCGTGATACGTTGAACTCGTGTTTTTAACTGTCTTTGTTTTTAATTGTAGGGCAGCATGCCGAGACTTAGCCTGCCCAGGTGTATTTTAATGTCACCCGCCCCGAGCCTGTAGGGAGGAGCGGAATACAAACCGAAGAAATAAATAAATAAATAAATAAATAAATTGGGCCAGTCACCAAAGATGATAGCTCTCATTCAGTGTCATTTTATCTTCTTCATGCAAATAAGCTCGATTGCTATATTTAACTCCCTTCATAGCCTTTGGTGAGGCAGGATGGGAGCTGCAATCCAACAATATTTGGAGGGAAAATGTTTCTCATTACTGCTGTGAATTGCCCTAGCTTTTGAGTATCTCAGCTCTTCATTATATATCTGAACTTCTTTATTATAAGCTCATCTTCACTTGAATTTTTACTGCTCTTTTTGAAGCCTGGGATGCCTTGCTTCAATTCTGGTGATGAATAAAGACTCCTGCCAGAGATGTGTAAGAACAGCAACCTGGAAAAGGATGCAATTTGGGCTCGGATTCAGGTGACAAAACGGCTTGTGCCAGCTCTCTCTGAATGAGCAAAAAGGGCAATTTTTTCAACAGATGAAAAATCTTCAAATAATCCATGCTGTGGCTTAGATGAGATCCTCTGATGTCAAGTATCAGAATGATATTTTATCGGTATGGCTGCTTTAGTGACTTTTACTGCAAAACTCATTTTGTTTGTATTGTAAGAAATTAGGTTTCATAGCTTGTGATGGCTCAAAAGCTTTTATATCTAGTTTAATTGAGGAGCGATTGAGTGATGAGGACTATAGACAGATCTGAAAACAACCTAATTGCAAAATCTATTGTCCCTGACATTCATCTGAGAGCTGTAATATTCGACAGTATCTCAGATTAAACCTGCAAAGAAATGGTGGCAGTTGTTGTTTTTCTCTACATGCCACAACAATGTTTTGTATTCTTCTTGACTACGTACTTGGAACACACTGTATTTTATGGAACTGGTCCAAAGTAATCAGGAAGCTGACAATTTGAAACATAAATTCAATTTTGCCTATCTTAATTTCTTGCGTAATTTGGCATCGGTAACAAATGAGATGACAGAGGCATACCGCTTGTGAAATAAAATTTATTTAAAATGCCTCTTCTATAATGGAAGGTGGAATATGTTTTCATTTTCTGTCTCCACCCTAGACACTATTTAATTTATGCTTTATCCATCCCATTTCCATAGCAGGTAGCTGAATATCTCCTAGAGCGTATAATTTCATGCTTCTCGGGAATGTATAATTCATGCTGTTTCTTCTCTGCTGTTTTCTTAGCTTATAAGATTTTTGAAAACACACACAAATCCCCAGATGCCTGGGAGGCAAGAACCAATCCCTTGTTATCTTTCTTTCTCCACCACTGGTCCTTTGTTCTGCAAATGGGGTTCTGGTTCAGCACGGGGAGTTCTTCCAGTTGGCTGCACCCCATAAATGACAAATATTCCAGGCTTCCATGACCCAAGCAGGCAGGCAGGTAGGCACTGGAACATGTTACCCACAGCTGTTGTTGAAATGCAGTTCCGATAATTATCTCAGCATTATCTAGGCAGTGAAAGTTGTACTCCAGCATCGTCTAGTAGACCAAAGGTTTCTCACATTCCATTGTAAAGGATCATGTGGCACACCTTTCAGATATGTTATTTCACTGGCCTCTATTTAACAAGAGTTCTTCTCATTGGTCTTCATTCTGTGCCCACCCCAAACCTACTGCAAAGGATTCTTGAATTCCTGTAGAAGATCTGTGTGGTGCAAAGAGGACTGCAATGACCAAGACAGATCCATCTCTGCTCATAGTATCAATTCTGCTGATGAACAGTCACCACTAGATACTACCTATTACTCCTAAAGAAGGGGATGATAATGGCTCTCTACATTTAGTGGCCTAAAACTACTACTAAGCATATACAATGGTGAGGAATAATGGGAGATGTAATCCAAAGATATCTGAAGGGTCACAGCTGTCTACCTTTGCTACAATGCAGAGATGGGCAACCACAAACAGGGCAGAGGCACTTCCCCCAATGGATCACAGCAGTATATTTCAGCATGACCAGAGTGATGTGATATCACTTCCAGATGACATGGCTGATTTTTAAAAATGATTTTCATCTTTCATATATATTTTGGGGAGATTTTAAAGGGGGCTAAGGAGTTAGTCACCAATGTTTGTCTTTTTGGGAGAACTGGGGTGGTTTGGGGGCAAAATTAGCCCCAGTTTTTTGAGGGAAGGTCTTGTGGAGTACATTTAGGAGTCTCAAGGGCTGCATCCAGCTCATCAGTCACACTTTGCCCACCCCTGCTCAAAAGGGTAGGATGAAAGATTGTGATTGATCAGCTTTTAAGCTTATTGAGTATTTGGAGATTTCACTATAGTTTTTTTCAGACCTAGACTAACAATAACCAATTTATTTGTTATGTTTGAATGGGACTGATTGATACATGCAGAGATATATACCATTATTATCAGACATACCTAAAGAACCCAAAGGTTCAGTAACAATATTCACTGTGGGTTCTCCAAGTCTGATTCCCACACATACACTTGCTATGCAGTCTATGAACAATAACAACATCAGTAAGGGCTACTCTAAAATACTGATCTATAACAATTCTTGGAGAAAAGGATATCAGCATGGCTTAGGACTTTTAAGTGTTGGACTACAGCTCTGAAGTATAGGGTTCAAATCCCCACTCCGCCATCAAAACCTACTGGGTGAGTCACACGCCTCAGAAAATCCCATGTCAGGTTTGCCTAAGAGTCCCCATAAGCTGGAAATGACTTGAAGGCTCACAACAGCAAGAAAGTCATTGACCGATAAATAAGGACTTCATCACACGCAACCCTCCCCCCATTTTTAAACATTCTAAAACAGTTCCCTGATGAAACATCATGGAGCCCATCAAAGGATACAAACAGCCTTCCGCCTGTCATCCACAATGCTTCATCACGGAACTGTTTTATAAATGTTTAGAAAGGGGGAGAGCAGAAGATGTGGAGAAATCATCTTTTGAGATCAATATTCTAATGGAAACAGGCGAAAGTGGGGGAAACATCATTCTAGACAGAGACTAGAGTGATGTTGGCAGAGAACTTGAAGCAAATTTGACTGAGCGTGGGAAAGTCTACTCCACAGCAATGGCAGCAGCAGAGAAATCGTTCCTTGCTGCCACCATTGCATCTGCAAGGAACCATCCAGCTGAGCTGTTTCAAGTGGTCAGAGGGCTATTACTTACTGGTCCTCAAGGATAAATCCTTGACCATTCAGTAGTCAACTGTGAAGAATTACATGGCACTTTGCAGATAAAGTTACTCAGACTTGGATGCTGTTATTAATACATTTCCAATGGACGTAACTTTGGCTCCTGCTTGTCTAGTGTTAATGAATTGTTTTCCATTTGTTGCAGCCTGAGGATGTGAACAGAATCCTTGGAGAGGTAAGAACTACCACATGTATTCTAGATCCTTGCCCTTCCTGGCTGATCAAATGGGCCAGAGGCGGACTGGCAGAGTAGGTGAAAGTGGTGGTCAGTGACCCTTGGAACAAGGCAAAGTTTTAACTTACCTAAAGGAGGCAGTTGTGAGACCTATATTAAAAAGCCACCCCTAAACCTATAATGGACAGCTATCGGTCAGTGTCCAACCTTCCATTTCTGAGCAATGTTCTGGATCGTGTGGTAACCTCCCAACTTCAGGGATTTCTGAATGAAACATATTATCTAGATCCATTTCAATCTGGTTTCAGGCCTGGCTATGGAGGAGAGACAGCTTTGGTCACTTTGGTGGGTGACCTCCACAGAGAGCTAGACAGAGCGAGTGTATCCCTGTTTGTTCTCCTGGATCTCTCAGCAACTTTGGATACCATTGACCATGGTATCCTGGGTTGACTTGCTGGGACGGGACTGGGAGGCACTATCTTACAGTGGCTCCAATCCTTCCTGGAGGGCTGTGCACAGGTGGTGTTGGGGGATTCCTTTTCAAACCCCCAACCATTGATCTGTGGGATTCTTCAGGGTTATACATGAAACCACTAGGAGAGGTCATCCAGAGTTTTGGAGTACAATGCCACCTGTACGCAGATGATGCCCTGCTCTACGACTCCTTTCCACCTAATGCCAAGGAAGCTGTCCTGATCCTAAACCAGTGCCTGTCATCAGTAATGGACTGGATGAGAGGAAACAAATTGAAACTTAATCCATACAAGACAGAGAGACTCCTGGTCAGTTGGAAGGCAGACCAGGGAATAAGGATTTAGCCTGTGCTGGATGGGACTACACTCGCCCTGAAGACACAGGTTCACAGTTTGGAGGTCCTCCTGGACTCGGCACTAAACCTGGAGGCCCAGGTATCAGATGCCAACTGTGTCTGTTCTTTGAGAAGCCAGATCTGGCCACGGTGATACATGCCTTAGTTATATTCTGTCTGGATTACCATAACATGCACTACATGGGACTGCCTCTGAAGAGTGCTTGGAAACTTCAGCTGGTCCAAAGAACTGCATCCAGGTTGCTCACTGGGGCTGGCTATAGGGAGCAGACAACCCCACTGTGTTTCTGGGAACAATTCAAAGTGCTGGTTATGACCTTTAAAACCCCAGACTGTTCAGGCCCAGGCTATTTGGCTGATGGCAACCCTTGTATGAACTTGCTTGGGCCCTGAGATCTTCAGGAGAGGCCCTTCTCTTGATCCCACCTTCATGTCAAGTACAATTGGTGGGAACAAGAGAGCAGGCAATTCTACATGCAAAAAAGACAATTTCCCGTGATTTTCCCCACTTTCCCCAGCCCCATCTCATTAAATCCTAAGTGAAAATTCAGTGACACCAAGGCAGTGATCAGTGTTGTTGTTGTTTTTTCAAAATGAACATTAGAACCGTTTAAACAATTTAATCATTGAAATCAACAATCACCAATTACTAATACCTCCCAAAGTCAGTTTCAAAAGATGGGTTCATATACTTCTTAAAAGCAGCAAGAGTGAAAACTAAGCATTCCACAGTCTGGGGAGTAACACAGGAAAGTCTGCTCCTGCACACCATCATGTAGGCAGTTATCTTAAAAGTAGGCCTTTCTTTCTTGAAGGATTTATATCAAGACAGACAGTCCCTCTGACAGGCCAGCCCCACATCATTTAGGGCTTCAAAACATTTTAAAGCAACACCTTGAATTGTGCCTTGAAAAGAACTGACAACTTGGGACCTCTTCCAATTCCGAAATGTTAGCTGACAGCATGTCAGAATGGCAACAGGAATATTATTGTTCTACAGGATAGGTATAGCATCTAAATCTAAAAAGGATTTGATGTAATCTGTTTTCACATGCATAAAAATGAAGGCTTCAAGATGACCATAGTGCTCAGTATCTCTTCAAAGTGGGATGAAAAGCAGACAACATCGGGGCACACAACTATCATGTGAAGGAGATTGCCAGCTGCAACTGTAAACAGAGTCACTTTAAGCCCTGACAGCAGTCTAACAAGAGACATCTGAGGCCTTTCTGGAATCCTGTTATATGCCATCTAATTTAAGACGCATGAAGAGAAGGCTAAAAAAGCTCACATTTCCTTGCCACTCTGATTTCAGTGGTGGGTTGTGGCATCTTTTAGCTGCCCATAACACAGGAGCTCCGGTTTCGTTGTTGCCATTCTACCAGGAAGAAAATGGAAAAGGAACACCCTTTGGCAGCCTGGTATGAAAGGTTGTTTGGCTTTTACCGTTTTATGTTTCGGATTTGAATGCTTCCCCTATTAAAGACATGCTATGTGCCCACCACCATGCTCTTTACGAGCATCAATAGATCTCTTACACAGATCAAAATGACATCATCGTGTTTGTTATCTGTACCCACCATCCCAGAAGTATTAAGTCTCATTTGTTTGTTTACTTTTTTCCTTCTTCTTCACAGTGCTGAAGTACCAAGGAAGAACTTAAGTACACCTTCTGGATTTTATAGATAGGTACATTTGGGAAATCAATTTCTGAATTGTAAGCAGCAGTCATCTTGACTCACTTACCCTCAGTGCAATTTACTTAGGTGGAAAGAGCCTGAAGTTTCAACAACCTACCATGGCTCCAAGTACTTAGCATTATTTATCACAATTCTGGAATTGATTTTTTTCTTGCCTTAGATATCTACAAAAAAAACAGTTGGTGTTTTGAAATACAATATTTTTTCATAGCCTGATGAATTGGAATGTAATTTAGAATCTCTCCCAGACAACACTGAAATTAATCCTGTTATACTACACACTTTTAAATTTGGTTTTTGAAAACAAAAACACCTTTTCTGTTCATAAACAATCATTTCCCATATCGATTTCCCCTTCTGAGCTTTTATTTATTTATGTATGTATATGATCCCTATTTTTCATCCACTCATGCTGTGGTGGCATAATGCATTCTGGTTACCCCTGTAATACAGGATTTCAGATTAAGACTTACATGGGAGTAGAAACTGTTTCCTTCAGAGGATTTCCCATTAAGAAAGCATCTACATGATTTGGATTAATTAGCATCTCAGTACTAAATCATGTGTCATGGAATCATAGAACTGGAAGAGACCGCAAGGGTCATCCAGTCCAACTCCCTGTCCTGCAGGAATACACAATCTAAGCTCTTCTGACAGATAGTCATTCAGCCTTTGTTCAAAAACTTCCAAAGCAGGAGACCTCAACACATTCTGAGACAACATATTCCACTTCCAAGCAGCTCTTACTGTCAAGAGGTTCTTCCTAATATTCAGGTGGAATCTCTTTTCCTACAGGTTGAATCCATTGCTCTCTGAACTCAACCGGGGTGGTCCAAGTATGGGCCATATTCTATGTATCTTTCACAGAGCCTTGGTATAACTAACCACCTCCCCACTTCCCCTCTCTGATTTCATGTTATTGCAGAAAATGTTTCCTTTGTGGCCTCTAGGAATATATTAAAATGTATGGGCCAATGTCAATATTTTTAAATGTCTCCAATATGTTTTGGAGATACGGTAGGAATACTTTTCATTTTCAAAACAGGAAGTGACTTCCAAGCTTGTCCAGTTTTAGGACCAAAGCAACTCAGGATGCAATGGGCCCATTCCAATGTTTTTCAAAATCAAGTGGGCACTCAAATGGGGGAGATGTAGCCCTCTAACTTGTATTGGAAGTTCAGGAAGCTGAACATTCTTGAACTAAATAACACATTTTTGTTGGCACCCCGTGTGCCATAGCATATCATAGTAATTCTGATTGTGACACTACATGACAGTGGCCCAACCAGACTAACTGTAGAACTTCTGCAGCTTTGTGTATCTGCTGAAGAATGTAGGTAGACTGGAGAAGCAGCTATGTCTCTATAGTTAGACATAAAATGAATGCACTGTACGCTGAGATCCTAGTGGATCCCAGTGAATGATGTGAGCATTTTGTATTTGGCTACAGGGTCATAGCCAGATACTGCTTCAATCTATTTCTCCTTTCTCGGAGGCACAGGAGGGGGGCAGGATTTGTGCTGCGGCAACTGCATTGTAAATCTGAGGTGAAGGCTTTGGTTGGTGCGAAAAAAGAAAGAAAGAGAATATCAAGCTTCACCTCAGCTGTCATAATGTTGATATATTTTTGTATATGCCCCAAACAGGATGGAAGCTATGATGTGAAACTTAAAAATTATTATTATGAATAAGCATTAATCATATTGAGAATTAGTCAACCCCATCACTAAAGTTTAAACTTCTCTATTGTTGTATGATAGACAAAAATGGATTGGGCCCCATACACTTATTAGGAAATAGAGAGTTATGAAATACTAACAGGTTTCATTTTATTGTTGAAGGCTTTCATGGATGGAATCACTGGGTTGTTGTAGGTTTTTCGGGCTATATGGCCGCATTCTAGAAGCATTCTCTCCTGATGTTTCACCTGCATCTATGGCAAGCAACCTACAGAGGTTGTGACCTCACAGACTTCACAATCTCTGTAGGATGTTTTCTATAGATGCAGGTGAAACGTCAGGAGAGAATGCTTCTAGAACATGACCATATACCCCAAAAAACCTACAACAAACCAGGTTTCATCTTCTTCTTTTCCTTTGCTTTTTAAAAACTTTGTTTATATTCAAAAGGGATTTCAGTCACATACAACAATGTTCCAGTCCAACACATACAAGTAAACGAAAAGACTAAAGGAGGAAAAATAACCACATTAGTCATAAAAGCTGACCACATGTGTCCAAATAAAGTCCATTTGAAAATAATGTCTACACATCATTCTTTCAAATACTACAAGCATTGTTAGGTTTTTTTGTCCATTGGATCTCAGGTGAAGGAACATTATAATTTCTGTACCAAAAGAAATACTGCAAGTGAGAGATAAGTTGGATGCTAGTGCATTAAAACATGTCAGTTTTGATATTGCCCAATTTCTATTACTTATTGGATAAAATTATCCCGAGGGACTTATTTCAGATGATTAATAATAAGTAAGGTAATAAAATATATTGCACATGATTTTAGAGAGATGAGTGGGCTTAAAGGTGAGTCTGTGGGATAAGATAAATGTGATTGAAATATGTGTTAAATCCGGAATTGTTTGTGTTATTTGTTAAATCCCTTTACTGACACCTTGCAAATATTTTCCAAAACAGAATGCATTCTTCAGGAGATTTGGAGGAGTCTGATCTACTGCTAGAATTTCAATTTAAAAGGGAGCACATTCCAATATAAGAGGGAAGGTTTGTCTTCCTTACATACCCTTGGGCTTATCACCTTGTATCAGGTTTTGGACATATACACTTAAAGTAAGCAATCCACCACGAGCACCCTTGGAGTAATTTCTGGCACCTCATTTCAAGTGGTTTTGATTCTATTTATACATTTAACAACAATGTTAGCAGTAAGAAGAGAGTGACGAATATTGTCTCATCAATTGTTTTTGTGGGAGAATCCAGGTTTGAAAATCGACAAAGAACAATTCTTATGGAAGATGTGGCCTGATAATGGGACTGCTTCCTTGAATCAGATTCTTAGTGTTGATTTTGAGTTTTTGCCTTCTTCAGTTTTGCAAGAGCAGTTTAAGCTACTTCTATCAGCTAGATGGCAATATATACAACTGAAACATTTGTTAGAATCCAGATTTCATCCTCCAGTTTTAAGTGTATCCAATGATCCCTTACTATTAGAGACATTAATTGAGACCAAGCAAATATCCAAACCAACCGTTTATATGAATACATTTCAGTTATTTATAAATAAATATGAAATGTGAAGTTTACATCAAGAATGGAACAGAGAATTGAAATATCAATTCCTCACTCATCAATGGGCATTATTTTTAATATCTATAACCAGTATGGATATAGCATTTTTGGCCTAATATCCAGTTTTGAACATGACTATCTATTATTAAATATCATTTAAATGTAAAACTGTTTGCACATTCCTTAGAGAGTTTGCAAATTAGCATAGAAATAGGATAGAAAAGTTGTCACAGTGAATACACCAGAAAGTGAAATTGCTAGTTCAATCTAGAGCCGACCCATTGAAGTAATGGGATTAACCATTCACCAGATGATTCAACTACTTTGTTCTGGTTGGAAATAAGGATGCAATTCTTCACTAATTTGATTCTTGATGGAGGCCATGATTAATTTTTGGTATCCCCCCCCCCTTTTTTTCAAGGAAATATTCAAAAAATGGAAGAGTTTTCAAAAACAATTTACTAAAATTAATCTCTGCAAATTTTGCACATAAATGTTTTCTTTTTGTGCAGAAAATAGTATTTTCCTTACAGAGAAGTATTTTCATATAGAAGATGCTAGTTTGTACACATCAGATGTTGCTTTTTGCACACACAAAAATGTGCAAATAAGTTCTGAACCCAGAAATTTCTAGTCAGACCATGATCTCTCTTCTTTCCACCACACAACCAATTACAATATTTTAAAATATCCTTTCCACCCCTAGTTGGCAATACTGCATTTTGCCCATATAGTGGAAGTAATGGATTTGTCTGTCCTTAGTTTATGGCATATGCAAAAGGATACTCCTAGTATCTATGGGAACAAGCCAGATATGTTTAAGGTTGTGTCATGTTACTCAGCATGATAGCCTGTGGACCAGTCTATAAGCATTAGATGTTGGTCTGTAGTGAGTTTCAAGGAAAGGAAGAAACACTTCTACTCAATGGGCAGAGACATAATATTGGTCTGTGAACATGGGTTTCTCATCAGCAAATGGGGAGTGAAGAGGGGAGCATTTTGATGTCTTCTTGGAAAATATATATATTAACTGTATTCCATGGAGAATATATGCAGGCCCGGATCATGACCTTTGGCTGCCCAAGGCCAAAGGCACTGCCCCCGCCCCCAGCTCCGCCAAGCCACCGGCTCTGCCCCCTTCCCACCCCCGCCACTCCCCCGGGTCCGCAGGCGCAGAAGCGCCAAAGATCAAACTTATTTTTTTAAAAAAAAATTATTTTATTTTGGGGGGTCCAAATCGCCCCCCCCCCCATTCTGCCACCCGAGGCCATGGGCTAAAAAGAGTATGGAAACTTAATTTTTTAGACTAAAGCTCCCAGAATCGTCAATCATAGGATAGCTATGTCTTGCTGGATTAGAGATTAGGTGAATTGTAGTTAAAAAGTATTTTCCCCACACTCTGGATTTAGTTGCAATCTGCATTGTTGTGATGCTTGTGAAGGCTACATAGGTTGAATGCTAATATTATTGTCTCATCCCTATACATCTCCCATAGTAAACATTGGGATTGGTTTGTCAGAGTGCCTGGCATGGAAACTGAATTTAAAAGCAGACTTAGATAAAATCCTCCTTAAACAGCAAAATACAAAATACTTCACTAGGGTCCAGGAAAGGATTCTGAGGCAAATGCAGACATGTATTAATGCACAAGCGTCCATTTTAGCATCTCCTATACATGCATCTTTCCTAACTTTGAACTCCTCTAACTACGCTTCAGAGGTGTTCCCATGCTTCTCTGCGTCTTATTCTTCTCTATTGTTTAATCTTAATGTCTCCTCAAATTTTCTTTTATGACTGTCAAAATTTCACAGTGGCTTGTCCTACAGCTTTTTTTTGTTTCTGGAAGGGATCTGACCCTTCGAGGTGGTATGGATCCAAACCCTGTTTGATGGTTCAGGTGGATTTAGATGGTTCAGATGGAATGACAACAGTGACAATTCTCTCTCCCCATTTTCAAGGTTGCTACCTCTTAGGGCTGCAACATGGTACTTTTCTTTCCATCCTGACCCTGTCTACTCTGCCCTTTAAATCAAAGTGACAGTGTCTGAAAAAAGATCAAAGCTATCAGTCCTTTGATTTATAATGCCAGTTTAAATGCCAAAGTGGATCAGGATAAGGAGCCAGCTGTCACTCTTACATATGGCAATAACAATAACAAGTTTTCTTTTTTAAAAAAAGTAATAATCAAAGATCCATTGTTTTCATTACTGCCAAAGGAAAATTATCAGCTTCACCTGAACTAGCAAACAAGTTTATGCCCCAGTAACCATGAACCAACGAATCACCCCCTCTTGGGTTGCTACCTGTATTCTGGGATAGAAAACTAGCTTGCTATAGCACAGCTTTTCTTCATATCTTCTCATTTTTCTCCACAAGAATAAGAAACTTCAAGTACATCTACACTGCAGAATTAATGCAGTTTGACTAACATTGTCCAGTACTATGGACTCCTGGACTTTTATCATTCTCTGAAAAAGCGTACATCAAACCACAGCTCCCAGGATTCAATAGCTATAACACCAAGCTTCAGTAATTCTACAGTGTACATCACATTATAATAATAAAATAATATTAATAATAATTCTACATAGCTAAAACACATAATCATATTAAATACACATATTAAAATATATTTCTATAAAATACATGTATTAAAGTACACAGAACAATGATTAAATTATAGACACAATATGTGAGTTTAAAATTCATGACTAAACCTGGCTGGGTTGGCCTGCCAGAAAAGATAGGTCTTCAGATGTGCTTTAAATTCTGACAGTTAATTTAGCTGTTGTATCTCTTCCAGCAGGTCAATACATAGTCTTGGGGCCACCAATGAAAAGGTCCTCTGGGTGACGGACACCAGTCGGGTTCTAGTAGGCTGGAGTAAACAGCCCACAGAGGACTTCAGTATTTGGGCAGATTGTATGGGAGAAGTGTGATCCTGTAGGTAACCTAAACCCAACCATGTAGGACTTTAAAAGTCAAAAGCAACACTTTGTACTTTGCCTGGAAACTAATTGGCAGCCAATGGAGTGACTTTAGCATGGGTATAATATGCTCACTCCTGAATGTTCCTGTAACCAATCTGTTGCAGTATTTGGACCAACCTGAGTTTCTGAACTTGGTACAAAGGTAGCCCAATGTAAAGTGCATTGCAGAAGTTCATTGTTAGGGTTACAAGTGTGCACTACCATATTTAGGTCTTCCAAAACAAGGAAGGGGTGCAGATGGAATATCAGTTGGTAGTAAGCATTCCTGACTGTTGCATCTACCTGGCCTGACATTTGGAGAGATGGATCCAGAAGCACTCCCAAGCACTAACATTTGGGGACCAAAATTGGTAAAAACTAAAGAGCACCAAACATGATGTAAAAAAAATTATAGTTGTCTCTCTGTATCCATGACCCTACTTTAAATGCTATGATGTGGCTAAGTGCAGTATATTCATCACTGCTTGAATACTATGGTAAAGCCAAGAATTGAACCATTTGAAGGGCTGACTTTGCATCTATGCCCAATGTTAATGTGTCATCACATTGTTTTCCTGGAGTTTAGAGAAAGCGGTCCTGCTGAATAATGGGATGAAAGACCACTAGTCAATTTTAGGTATGTCCAGGTAAGATTAGGGATGGGCTTAGTCAAGTTATACTTTCCAACATGCCAGCCTCACTTGTTTAATGTGAGAATGATGGTAATAAAAGCCTGCATTGAAGGGTGCTGTAGGGTTAAAAACAAAGAAGGTATGGCCATCTATTGAATGCAAAACACAAAATAAATGGCAATTACTGTTACTGGGTTGGATCTAGACTTACCTTATACAGGCACATTAAAATAAATGAGGTCTATCGTAGTCATGATCCAGCTGATTTAATGGTATACTCCAAGTAGGGCTAAACTGGGTTGCAAGCTGCTGCTACCACCACCTGATATACATTCCATTCATTCACCTTAAAAAGGTCCAGCCTCTTAAAAAGTGCATGCTAGTGATTTTTTTAAATAGAAAGCACTTTGTAGTAATGAATCTCTAAGTGGTAGACTGAAGTGGTCGACAACAGGAAATATATTTTTAAAAAGGGAATTAAAGATAAATGAGACTTGTTGAAGTGGAGGTTATCCTAAAAAGCAATCAATTGCAGTCTGGTAAATTGCAATTTGAGCACTGAGTTGGGCAGCCACCTAATTTGACGGTGTGTTCCTGGGGCCTATATTGGTAGGTTACATACCTGTGACCATCTTTCTTCGAGTGAAGCTCTGTGAATCCACACTTATGAAGTTTGCGCGCCAGCGCGGGCTTCCCAACGGAAACTTTTCCAGTTTGAAACTTTTTGGCGGTAGCTCCGCCCAGCCAACCCGGAGGGCATAAAAGGCGCCTCCAGCGCGCCCACGCCATTCCTTACGCCACATAGCAACAAGGAAAGGGTGGTTTGAGAAAGAGGGGATGGCCGGGCGGGTCGTGTGGATTCACAGAGCTTCACTCGAAGAAAGATGGTCACAGGTATGTAACCTACCATTCTTCTTCGAGAGCTCTGTGAATGCACACTTATGAAGATTTACCGAGCTAAGGTAAAGGAGGTGGGAACAAACCAGCCAGATTGTAGAAAAATGAACAGGTTTATTGCAACCAGCAACCTGAATAAATAACATGTTAAACACATAATATATGAGTGGGAGGCAGGCTCCCACTTGTAAACACAGTGCAACAAGCACCATTCATGTCAGGCACGCAGGCCTCAAACATCAGTGCAATCATAGCAGAAGTGCAACAAGCACCATTCATGTCAGGCACACAGGCCTCATAACAGTGAGTGCAACAAGCACAACCTGAGAACAAAGGGTGCACAACTGGTGCAACCTACCCGTAAATGGGTAAAGCGCGCTTTAACTGGTAGACTGTGCCCCTACCTGGGGCACGGCACATACTTAACATTGACAGTGCAATGAATAAGAGGGGTTTGATCGACGCAACTGTCGATCGACTAGTGCAAAAAAACAAGGGAGATCTGGGGCTGACTACTCTGCAGCACCTAGTGGGGTCTTTGGGTTAAGAATCGATCGACCAAAGGCCGCCTCCCTCCCAAACAGGGTGTCTACCCGGTAATGAGATATAAAGGTAGAGGGGTTGGCCCAGATGGCCGCCCCTACAAATTTGGTCCAGGGGAATCCCTTGGAGGAACGCAGTTGACGTGGCCACTGCCCTAGTCGAGCGTCCTTGACCTTAGATGGGCACGGTTGACGGGCTATCTGATAGCACAGTTCAACCAGGGATGCTACCCAATTAGAAAGTCTCTGTGCCGACACCGGCAAGCCCAGCTTGTCGGTGGCGTACGACACAAACAGTCGGGTCGATCGGCGGTAGTCCGCCGACCGGTGCGTGTAGGTCAGAAGGGCCCTGCTGTCGTCGAGGCCGTTTGCCCTCGAGTCCGTGTCCCCGGTTCGGGCCAGTCCCAAGTCCGAAAGCACAATGTCCGTGTTCAGGTGGAACGGAGACACCACCTTCGGCAGAAAGGTGATGTCCGTCCGCAGGATGGCCCTATCTGCTAAAAACAGCAGGTAGGGTTCGTCGACACGGAGCGCCGCCAGCTCGGAAGGGCGACGCGCCGAGGCAATGGCGACTAAGAAGGCCACCTTCCAGGATAGGAGCCGCAGGTCGATGGATGACAGCGGCTCAAACGGTGGGGATGTCAGGCAGGACAGCACCAGGTCCAAGTTCCAACCCGGTGTAGGTGGATGCACCGGGGGACGAGTGTTGTTAACACCCCTCAGGAACCTCTTGACCATCGGGTACTGGAACAGCGAGGGACCGCCCCTCTGCTGGTTCTGCCAGGTGAGGGCCGCCAAGTGGGTCTTCACCGAGGACATGGATAGACCCCTGTCGACCAGTTGTGCCAGGAACTCCAAGACCGATGGGACCACCAGCGGGAAGACGGTGGTAGATCGGGAAGCCTGGAACCTCTCGTAGCGGGCGATGCAAGCCGAGTACGCGCCGACGTGGCCGGCTTGTGGGCTGCTGCCAGGATCGCTGCTACAGCTGGAGAGACCTCTGGTGCCGGCGAATCCTCCACGCAGTCAAGTGCAAGGACTGAAGGTCCGGGTGGAGGAGCATCCCATTCTCCCGAGTCAGTAGATCTGGACGGTGAGGGAGCGGCATGTAGTCCTGACCCGCTAGGTGCAGCAGGGTCGGGAACCAGACTTGTCTCGGCCAGTAGGGAGCGATGAGGATGCAATCGGTCCCTGAGAGCTGGATCCTCTCGACGATCCGAAGGAGGAGCGGGAACGGCGGGAATAGATAGAAGAACCCCGTCGTCCAGTCGAGCAGAAGGGCGTCCCGAGGCATCCCCGGTGTGCATCCGGGCAAAGCCTTGCACCGAAACTGGCAGTTGGTTGTTTTCCGGCGATGCGAAGAGATCTGCGTCCGGGAACCCCCACCGCTGAAATACACGGTGGAGCTCGTCCGGATGCAACATCCATTCGTGGGACGACCAGCTGGTTCTGCTGAGGCAATCCGCTTCCTCGTTCTCGACACCCGGGAGATGGACCGCCCTGGGAGTTACTTGATGGTGGACGCACCACTCCCACAGGTTCAGGGCTAGGGCCAGGAGTTTCCTCGAGCCCGTCCCGCCCTGCTTGTTCACGTAGTACATGGCCACGATGTTGTCTGTCCTGACCAGTACTACTTTCCCAGTGACGAGGGGCGAAGGCCCGGAGAGTCTTGGTGATGGCCAGAAGCTCCAGATAGTTGATGTGATGAAGCTTCTCCACCGCCGACCACTGCCCGTTGACAGACAGGGCGCCCGTGTGGCCTCCCCATGCCTGTAATGACGCGTCGGTCGTCACTGTGATGGCTGGGTCTACGGTGTGGAAGGGTACTCCCTGCACACGTTGCTCTTGGACGCCCACCACCGGAGGGAGTCCTTGACCGCCTTTGGCAGGGATAACCTTTTTGAGTGGTGCTCCCTGACCGGGTCGAAATGGTCGAGGAACCAGCGCTGCAGTGGTCTGAAGCGCAGTCTCGCCAATGGGGTCACAGCTACTGTCGAGGCCATGTGGCCTAAGGTCACTTGGATTTGTTTCGCCGTGATGGCGGGCCTGTTGCAGCTGTGTATCTCGCGTCGAAGAGCCTGGAATCTGACGTCTGGCAGATAGGCGAGCTGATCGACGGAGTTGAATATCGTGCCGATGAACTTGATGGTCATCGTTGGGACCAGCTGGGACTTTTCCTCGTTGAGGCGCAGACCCAATGAGGAGAGTAGTTGTAGGGTCGTAGAGACCTGTTGATGTAGGAGTTCTGGAGACTGGGCCGCCAGCAGCCAGTCGTCAGATAAGGAAAAAATCTGGATTTTCTGCCTCCTCAAGTGCGCAGCCACGACCGACATGCACTTTGAGAATGTTCGAGGTGCTGTCCCGAGGCGAACGGGAGGACGTTGAACTGGTACGCCCTTCCCGCCACCTTGAAGCTCAAGAAACGCCGATGAGCAGGTCGAATCGAGACGTGGAAATATCGTCCCGGTCGATCGACGCAAAGTGGTGGGTGGACCGGAGACGGGGGAGAATGGACGACACTGACCCCAGCCTGAATTTCCTCGGCGAAACGTCTGCGTTTAAGTCTCTGAGGTCCAGGATGGGTCGCAGGGAACCGTCTGGCGGCACGGTGAAGTACCGTGAGAAGAATGCCCCTCTTTCCTTGCTCTTGGGGAGCTGTGAGATCGCTCCCTTTTGAAGCAACGCGTCGACCTCCTCCAAGATCACCCTGGACGGCTGTGTCTCGACGATGAACCCCGTGGGTGGAAGTTCGTCGAATTCCAAGGCATAGCCGTCTTCGACAATCCGGAGAACCCATGCATCTGAGGTGATGCGTCGCCAGGCATCGATGTAGCGGGCCAGGCGATCTCCGAATGGCGGTGGTGGTGGAGGTCGAAGGATGGAGGAGGCATGGTGGTGGCAGCGGTACTGCGACAAGGCGGTGTCGCCCAGCGCCCCTCGTCAAACGCGACGTTGGATTGTCCATTGCCATTGCCATGGCGAGGTCGCGACTTGTTTCCCTGTCGGGGTCTGTTGGACTGCTGTTGCTGCTGCCTCGGCTGCTGTTGTTGTTGCTGCTGAGGCGCCGAGTACCTCGGAGCTTGGCGGTACTGCTGTCTGGGCTGAAACTTGGCCCGTTGGTAGTACTTCGGCCTGGGTTGGGGTTGAGGCCGGTCCAATTTTGCCGTCAAGACTTTAAAGTCGTGAGTGGCCTTGAGTCTGTCGTCCGTGCCCGCAAAGAAAAGTCCCTGGGCATCGAACGGCAGATCCTCGATCGTCTTCCTCGAGTTCGTGGAAAGGCCAGAGGATTTCAGCCACGCGTGTCTTCGGATGGCGACACCGTGGGCAGCAGCTTCCCGAAGTGTCCGCTGTGTGGCGGGCCATGAGGATCTGATGGTGTGCTAGCGACTCTGCCTCCTGGGAAATGGAGAGAAGCGCCGTCTGCTGCTCCCGAGAAAGATCCTGGAAAAAGGGTTGAGCCCTTTCCCAGAGGATCTGGTGATACGCTGCCATACAAGCGCCGTAGTTGGCCATCTTGGTCAACAGGAGCCCGGCCTTGTAGATCTTTCGACCCGTTGTGTCGAATCTCCTTCCCTCTTGATCTGAGGGTGCCGCAGATTCTCGGCCCGAGGTCTGGGCGGAAGTGACGATCATCGAGTTCGGCGCTGGATGATCGTGGAGCCAGCTCCTTTCCCTCTCGTCTATCTTATACCATGCCTCGATACGACTTGACGTAGGAGGGATGGTAGACGGAGTTGCCCATGATGCCTTAACCGCCTCCTCCAGTGGTTCTAGCATAGGAAGGTGCGGTTGGGCCGCGTCTTCGATCTGCACCCGTCTGAACACTGGGCAAGCGCTGGACCTCGTGGGGACATAGGTTTGCATCCCCAGAGATCTCGCCATCCGGCCCATCTGCTCACCGAAGGCCTTCGCGTTGTCCGTCGGCGAAGAGGAGGGTTCGGCGTCACAGCCCGCATGGGAGGGCGTTCTGTCCATGTTGAGGGACAGGATGGATCCTGATCTTATCGATCGGGGACCTCGCCATCTTCCATCTCGTCTCCCCAAGGTTGGACCGTGTCTGGGATCACCGGCGGTTGTGATTGTGGAGGCGATCTGGACGTCGAAGGGATGTGTGGCCTCTCTGACGACCCGGGAGGAGGTGTTCGCGTGGCCGGGCCAGGGGCGAGCCTCGTGGTCTGCCTGCCTTTGTCTGGCGAAGTCATGAAGAGTTGTCGAACCGAGGTCTGTCCCGGAGGAGCGAGGACGACGGTCTGGACAGAGTTCTCTGGCGACACACGGTGCTCTACCCCTGTCTCCACAGCGAGAACAGGGGCAGGCGAAGAGTCGGGGCAGGAGACTGAAGACGATGACGTCAGCGTCCTGCGCCTTTTCGGTGAGGGAGGTCTCGAGGCAGCGGCCTCCAGAGACTTGCCCGGAGTCACAGGAACCAGGCCTCTGGTCTGGGCTCTACGGGCTTCTTCACTCGACCTCCGGAAAGCTATCTCCATAGCCCGATCGGAGGGAGTCCTCGAGATGGCCGACCTCTGGGAGAGGCCCGACGCCATTGAGCTTGTCGATGCTCTTCGAGGAGGAGGCAGCTGGACCGTTTCGGTGGTTACGGTGCAGGGCCTCTTCGACACCGAAGTCTTCGACGTCTTCGAGGAGACAGACTTGGTGGATCTTGCTACCGCAGGACAAACACCTTTTGAAACTGGTTGTGGACATGCTATGCTCACACAACCAGCCGAATTTCCGATGTTGCCCAAGTGGCGGAAAACAAAGGAATGGCGTGGGCGCGCTGGAGGCGCCTTTATGCCCTCCGGGTTGGCTGGGCGGAGCTACCGCCAAAAAGTTTCAAACTGGAAAAGTTTCCGTTGGGAAGCCCGCGCTGGCGCGCAACTTCATAAGTGTGCATTCACAGAGCTCTCGAAGAAGAATCATAGTTTTATTTGCTTCTTTACTGAAGCCTGAAGTTTATAGGCAGGCACAAGCATCCCATAACTTCTTGAGAACCACTAGAGGGCTCTTTCATAATTATCTTTTAGTAAATGGGAACATATCAGCTGCAAAAAAATTAAGAGCATTATAAATGTTTTCAACATTAATCCAGCTTGTTCCATTTGTGAACACTGAAGCTATATTCAGATATACTCGAAATAGTTCACTGTAAGGCCATCTTAGGAAGGGGGAAAGCATCAGAGGGAAATCCACAAGTCTGAGCATCCAAAAAAGAAACTTTTGATTGCCACTTCATTATATTTACAAATATCCCATTTGAGGAGTATTGGGGGCAATATAAAGTAGTTTCATAAGCTTTTCATTGATTCAGGGAATTGGATATCACTTCTTCAGATGGAGATGTCAAGTGGGTTGATGTGTACATTTAAGAGTAAGATCTCCCCAGGTCCACAGTGCATCTTCTATCTGATGTTATTGCTTTTCTTTTACACATTTTCCAAAGTTATGGCTTTCTGCTATATGTTTTTGTCCCCCTTTAGACTCAAGGAGAAGAATTACAGATAGGTTCACTTAGCTTGTCTGTGCTGCAAAAAGAGAAGCTTTATCGAAGAATGCAGTTCTGAATTTGGAAGAGGAGCCCAAGGTTCACTAGACTCTCCTTATCGTGCCTATCAAGTGGCAATCGGTTCTTCGGGGCTGTTCCTACTAAGAGGTATAGTGAAGCAGCTGCTTTAAGTAAGAGATTTAGGCCTCATCTACACTGCCATATAATCCAGTTTCAGAATGCAGATTAATTGAATTGATTTTATTATATGACTCTACACTGCCCTATAATACAGTGCAATGCAGTTAACCTGCATTCTGAAACTCTATTATGAGGCAATCCAGCCTTACTTATTTATTTATGTCACTTTTATCCTGCCCTTTTCAGCCTGAAGGTGACTCAGGGCGGCATCCAAGAATAGCAACAATTAGATGCCCCATATACATACATATATCAGTCAAAAGCAATAAAATATATCATAAAATCCATATAAAACCATAGAAGCTATAAAAACTATTAAAATCTATAGACAAACAATGTCTTCAATCCAGTTCTTCATTCATTTACAATTCATCTTCGCCGTTCCATGTTCATATTCCAATCTTGTGATTATCTGGTCATGCTGAAATTCCAAACACTTGCTCAAAGAGCCAGGTCTTCACTCTTTTTCAAAAGGGCAAGAGAGAGGGCCCCCATCTAATTTCCTGGGGAGTTCCACAGCCGGGAGCCACCACTGAGAAGTCCCTGTCTCTCATCCCCGCCAGACGCACCTGTGAGGCAGGAGGGATCAAGAGCAGGGTCTCCCAGATGATCTTAAATTCCCTAGAAGATTCATAGGGAGAGATGTGTTCGGATAGGTAGGCTGGACTGGAACCGTTAGGGCTTTATAGGCTAAAGCCAGCACTTTGAATTGTGCCCAGTAGCAAACTGGCAGCCAGTGGAGCTGGCACAACAGCGGAGAAGTATGTTCCCTGAGCACTGGTCCTGTTAGTAGCCTGGCTGTTGTGCGTTGGACCATTTGAAGCTTCCAAAGAGTTTTCAAAAGCAACCCCACATGGACCATGTTGCAGTAGTCTATACAAGATGTAACCAGAGCGTGACTACCATGGCCAAGTCAGACTTCCCAAGGTATGGGCAGCTGGTGCACAAGCTTTAACTGTGCAAATGCTCCCCTGGTCACTGCCAAA